>CAJQZJ010000067.1:2096957-2128253 GCA_907164525.1 Lophiomys imhausi
TGTGTGTGTGTGTGTGTGTGTGTGTGTGTGTGTGTGTGTGTGTGTGTCTCCCAGTAGCTATCAGTTGCCAATAGATCCTCAGCTAGGGGTAGGATCTTTTCTCCTTGCTGATATAGGTCTGGCTTAAGCTTACACAAATTTGTGCAAACTGTTACAACCACTGTGAATTTATATTTACAGCTGCCCTATTGTGTTCAGACTACACTGTTTCCTTCTGTCTGTCTACCACTTTTGGTTTTTACAGCTTTTATACCTCCTCTTCCATAATGATCTCTAAACCCTGGGGAAGAGGATGTGCTGCAAAGAGTTCCTGTTTAGGACTGAACATTTCACAATCTCTTATTCTCTTTATCTTGATCAGTTGTGAATCTCTATGGTAACTTATCTATTTAAAATATAAGTTTTTCAGAAGGTTAAAAGATGAATTAATGTATGAATACAACAATGAGTCATTAGAAACCAGCTTAATACCATTGTCCACTTCGCACAATAATAATAGTAGGTTCTTTCTTAGGGCAGATGGCCTGTGTAGTCACAGGTTCTTGAACTGATAATGATATCAGGCATGAGTTTTATCTTGTAGATCAGGAATTATATCCAATCAGAAAGTGGTCAGTTGCTCCAATGGTGTTTGTGCCGCTCTTGCACTAGTGGGCATGTCTTACTAGGCCAGCCATTACTGTACCTCACAGGACTCACATCGGGGTGAGAGTGATGGTTACTTTGCTCTTCTGTTAGTGTGTACAGCACCTTCCAACACCCTGAAAGATAGCCAGTAGGAACTTTTCCAAGATTGTACCAACTTACTATCTCCATATTCTGTGACTTAGGTACATGATAGTTTCACCATTAGAGTCTTAGCATCACATTCTGGAGGATAATCAGTAAAATCAGCAATAGCCTATAATGTGTGGAGAGCTATGGAACCCCACAGACCACCAACTCCAAAAGAGGTAACCCATCTCTGGCACTAGAATTTTTATTTATTAATCTGTGGTTTCCAATAAGGGCATTGTCATCTCATTATAGGGTAACTTCATTCTAAGTCTCCCCCCCCAACGTGTGTGTGTGTGTGTGTGTGTGTGTGTGTGTGTGTGTGTGTTTAGGAAGTTTCTACAGTAGTAGGTTTGTAGGTAGCTTTTAAAAAATGTCTTTAGATTTAAAATAAATGTTATTTATTCCTCTGGTATTCCTTCCTCTCTTCTGCCTTCCCATACCCCATTCCACTTTAACAATTTAATTGTCCCATTAATCTCCTTTAGTTCTTTTTATTGTGTTCTATCTTTCCTTTTAGAGTTGCATCCCCATGACCCTTTACTAATTCCTTGACTTATGTGGATATTATGTCACATTGACTGCTTTAAAATTAAATAATTGATTTGATCAACCCACTATTTAGAGATACTCTTTTTAGAATATGATCCCCTTAAATTAGGTTGTCCAGAAAATGTTTTCAATTTTTCCTTTCCCATATTGGTCTTCAGCATTGATTGTGGGTTCAGGGGTCATATTTCCTTGAATAAAAATCTAGGGGCAAACATCCGATTTCCTTGTAGTTCGTGTTGATCTCTCTCTTGGCGTAGAAATTTTCTACCTTACATGATGATGCTGTCCAGTGTCCCAGTCCCAGTCTTCAGATAAATACAACCCATGTAACTTTCCCTCCTTCCTTCCAGCCTGTGAGGCATTTTTGTGATAATTGATGTGAGAGAGCCCAGCCCACCATGGATAATGCTATCCCTGGAAAAGTGGTTTTTGGGTGTAGAAGAAAGCAAGCTAAGCAAGCTAGGAGGAAGAGACCAGGTAGATGTATTCTTCCATTACTTCTGCTTCTGTTCCTGCCTCGAAGTCCCACAAATGCAAATGCCTTGTGTTCCTGTGTGGCTTTTCCTTCACGATGGCCTGTGTGCTGACAGGTGAAATAAATCTTCTCTCCAAATTTGGACATGGTCCTTATTATAGCAACAGAAACCCTAAGACTCTGGGTTCACACAGGGCCTAAGTAACTTTCAGGTCTCCAAGGATTTTCCTGTTTTTGACAAAAATCTGCCTCTAACAAATGTAAAAGATATTGGCTAACAAAACAGCTGTTACTAGTTTGGGTTATAAAAGCTGATTTTGAAAAACAAAAACTGTATATCAAATATATTTTTTCCTGGAGATTTTTCTAGAAACAGAACCATACAAGCATATTTAACACTCAAGTATAGCAGATTTATGACAGAGGCATAGTCGGCTAAGAAAGAGATGATCTTTTTTTGGTATCATGTTGGTGAACTTACAACTATGTGGAAAAGAAATAACTTTGATCCCTACCTTATACTGTACTTAAATATTAAGCCAGGATGGATAACCTCCAATGAGAAATAAATTACTAAGTATTCCAAAAGAAAAGGTGAAATAGACTCTTCATGATCTTGGAACAAGCAATAGTTTTTTTTTTTAATCAAAGGGTAAAAAGGAGTCATAAAAGAAAATAGCAGTAAGCAAAAGACAAAAATAGTAATTGAGTTTAGAGAGAGAGAGAGACCTGAAGAAGCACAACAAAGAGGCCATAAGATGGCTAATCACTACATGGGACGTGCTCAGCATTATTGGTCATTGTACAACATGAATTAAAATTATAATGATGTAACACTTCAAATTCCTCAGAATGTGAAAGTTTGTAAGGGATGGATGGATGAAACCAATTGTTGACAAGATTGTAAGTAAGTGACACACTTCAACATTGCTGGTGTCATTATGTAATGGTGTAATCACCTTGGAAAACTACTTAGCAACATCAATATAGCTAAATGTATATATTGCTTTCCTAGATATATGCCCAAGAGAAGTAAATATTTATAGCCAACAAACTTTATTAATGTCCTCAAGTGCTTTATTCAGTAAAATCAGTAATGGGAGAATACTTGCCAGTGGTTCAAGTAATATATTGTGGTATATTTATACAACAAATACTAGACAACAATTTTAAAACACTAACTTCTTCCCCATCAAAAAACATCCATAGTTCCCAAAGATGGTATACTGGGTGAAAAAAATCAATGAAAATGAAGTATGTTCTATAAGATTATATGCAAATAAGGTAATCAACTATGGCCGTAGAAGTTAGAATCAAAATTATCATTGACAGTGGCTGGGTATTATCTGGGAATTCACCAAGGGAAACTTCTGAAGTTGGTGGAAAATTTTATGTCATGTTCTGGGGGGTAGTTACACAGGGGTATCTATGCTTGTAGAACTCTGAAAAACTAACACTTGACATTTCATGCTCTACTGTAGGCATGGTATCAGATAGGAAGGAAAAAGGGCATAGAGATATTAATGAATAAATACCAGGAAGTGCTGATAAATGCATCCTTTGGTTAGTTTGTGCTTATGGGAACATCATAAAGTGATTCTGACAAGCTTATATGCTACGAGACAATCTCTTAGCATGTCTTCTTGATTTAAGAAAGAAGCAAGAAGACACAGGGGATGAATGAAGCTACTATAGTCATTGTGCAGCACACTTTCAACATTTTTATTTATTACTGTGTATACATGTGCAGTGTGTACATCAGGGCACACGTGCTGTGGTGAGCATGTGGTAGAACACAAGCCCGTGGAGTCAAGTCTCTGCTTCCGTCTTTATGAGGGTTCCAGGGACCAAATTCAGGTTGCTTGGCTTACAGAGCATGCCCTTTACCTGATGAGTTATCTCACCAGCCTTAGCATACTATTGTGTAGTCAATTTTTTTCATAAACAAATGGTATACTCCAAAATGCAATGAAAGTACATTGTAGTACATAATATATATGCTAGAGATAGCCATTTACTATCTATTATTAGACACTGAATATAATCACATGTGTTATGTTTTCCATGACTGGCAGCTCGGTAGACTCATCTACACCAGCATCACCCCAAACATGTGAGCAACTTACTGTGCTACAATCCCAGATGTCATTGCGTAGTAAGAGATTCTCTTATGGGACCACTGACACATATGGAATCAACTGTTAACCTACAGCTTGATTTTATAATGATCATATTGAGGAAATTTAAGGGAGAAACATCACATTTAGTATCTGGTAAAAATTTAGATTCTTCTCCAAGAAACACCGCTTTGATTGTCACATATAAGTGAGATGAAAAGCAAAAAGCATGTATTTTTGCTTACCATAATATAAGTTTGTACAGTGTATGAAGAGACAAATAGAAGAGCCAACCTTGAGGATGCCTTGGACATCCCAGTTCCTGCCACAGTGATGCGCACACCTTTGCAGACAGGCATTTGCCAAGGTTCTGATTGAGTCCTTATAAGCAGAAACACATTCAGCCCCATTGAAGCCACAGGAAAAAAAAAGTATAAGCCATCAATGTGCCCATTCTTTCACAGGTTGATGATGTGGGCTCCTCCTTTCACTGCCCGTCTAGATGAGGTTCAGAAAGCCACTCTACCGAAGCTTCATGTAAGTCATCAGAGCCCACCTCACTGAGACAATGGAGTCATCTAACTGTTGCCTCCCCAGCCTGGCAAAGACCTTTCCTTGTTAAACTTCCTGGCGTGCTCCCCACTTCCTATCCTGTTGGGCTCAGAGGCCACTGGGTAAGCTAGACACTCTACATTTGAATAATCCTATCATCAGCAAGGAGCTTAGCTCCGTCTAGCCACAGACTTAAAAGAACCTGCAGTTTTTGTTTAAAATCCGCCATCCATGTCTACTAATAGAAATGAGCATCCCCTCCCATGAACTACTAATAAATATCTGCAAGATCTCAAGGAGTGAACCTTGGCTGACCCACCCGTGCACATCTTTGAAATCCCTCCCTTCTGCACTTTCTGGGGAGTTAGGCAAGGGGTCTGAAAACCCCTTGAACATTTTCATGAACCATAAATTCAGAGAACTGTTAGTCTGGGGATTTGAGGAATAGATGTCAGGAAGTAGCAAGGAATAATCATGCTTTGGGTCATTTTATCAGTGTCCGTTCCCAAGGGGTTGTATGTGCTCTTTGCCTGTATCCCCATGGCTCTGCATTTCCTGCTCGAAGGAAAGAAACCAAGTCAGTATTCAATTTGCAAGTGATATTAATCAAAACTGTATTTTAAGTGACAGCTTGGTAATGTGGGGGAGAGCCCCATCTCGCACAGAAGACCTATTTTGTCTGTTTGAATATGAACAGAAAGTGGCATGTGTCTTCCCTGCATAAAGAAGCATCTTATAAATATATATTCCTTTCCCATCTGGCATGTCACATCTTCTCAGTCATTACATGTGCATGTCTAAAGAAAAAAAAAAAAAAAAAAAGAAAAACACTTCTCAGCAACAGCTTGCAGGAGCTTTGAGCTTTATGACCAAGTTCACTCTATTTTCAGAATCTAAGGATTCAACCTCAGTCCAACAGTTGTACTTAAAATGGACAGATTCTATGACTTATGATTATAAAAACGGGAATCCTGGGCTTGATGAGTTTATTTCATCCTCTCTTTGGGATAGAATCGATGGAGATAGTAACAATTAGGGAAAGAGAAATTCATTTATGTCCCATGTATAATTCACAGACTGCAAGTTTTGGGTTGTAGCCTACAAGTCGAGTCCTCTGGAGTTTGAACTTGTTTATATTGGTCAAAATGTGACTACAGAGGAAGAAGATTAAAATGCTTTTGAATGCGTTCCAAAAGCTTCTCAGACATCAAAAGGAATCTATAAAACAAAATCTTAATGATTTAATGTAAATGAACCAGAAACGGACATACTGCATTTTCTTTAGATGTGCACAAGATTTAAACTAAAGGAGGGATGTTTGAAGATAACCTGTCTAATTTTATTGGTCCAAAATGTTTCTAAAACTGATTCTATGATGGGTAGAATGAAAGCAGAATAGCTTGCTTTCCTTAAAAACGCAATTATTGGCTGAATCTTTTAACTCGCAAAGATTATACTAGCTAGCATTGTTTTGTTTGTTTTTTTATTTTTGTTTTTAGCATTTTGTGTGAGTGTGTGTGTGCGTGTGTGTGTGTGTGTGTGTGTGTGTGTGTGTGTGTGTGTTAGGTGCCTGAAGAGCCTGGAGGAGGGTGTTGGATCCCCTGGAGCTGGAGTTTCATGCAATCATGAGTTGCACAACATGGGTGCTAGGAACCCAACTAGGACCCTTTACAAGAACAGTACTCCTAAACATGGACCGGTTCTCCAGCTCCCAACATTGTCTAAAGACAGATCATTCCGTTCATCATTAAGAAAGAAAGAGCTAGGTCCCCAGTGTATGAGGAGGCTCTTGGTCCTCATATGACTGCTGAAATGGGCAGGGGACTGTTATGTAGAGACACTCCACTCCAGAGGAGTGGGATGGAAGGGATAGGGAGTAGAGGGTAGGAGGGCGGGACTGGGAAGGGTGGAAAGAAGGCACTGTGATGGAGATGTAACCTGAAGCAATAAATAAATAAATTTTAAAAAATTAAAAATAAAAAAGGAAAGAACTACCATGGTAACATAACAAATCATTTTCTTCCACTAAATATGGATTTATTGCAACAATGAAACATTCAGAGTGTGAAGTGTGGGTGACAGGGGGAATCACAAGGACTTGTTAAGTGGAAGCTGCAAGTTGGATGCCTGTGAACTGAATCTACTCTGCACACAGTTTATTTGGCCTAAAGAGCGAGCACAGAAAGTATATTTCTTTTTTTTAATGATTTACTAGGACTTAAAACTCATGTGTATCACATGACAATTTATAATCCCTACCTTTTCTTAACAAGTGGAAAATCTAGCTGATTCCAAGACCCAGCTCTAGCATGTTGGCCCCAGCAGGAGCTGAGGAAAGGCTGCCTCTTCAGGGGACCTCTCCTCTCTAACGTGCAAGATCATCTCCTCAGGGGCTTCCATCATTTGTATCCTCTCCCTGCCCCTCTGTGCTTCCAGGGTATGGTCCACACTGATGAAAAAAAAAAAAAGTAGAATACAACACTCCTAGAAGACCTTGTCCTTTTTCATGTCGGTTTTGTATTCTTTAGATAAAAAGTCAACTCTGGATTGGGCATGGTCTGCCCAATTCCCAAGTTCAAGTTCTTTGTCCTGCTGTCATTCCACTGGCTTTCCTAGATTGTCTGTCATAGACCCTCTCAGGAGGATCACAAGAGACTCCACCTCCTGTAAGAACTTTAGCTGTTCATACAGCTGCTAAAAGAGATGGCCCTTGAAAATAAAATTGAATTGCAGAATTAATTATAACAATTAATTTTGACAAATAAGTCTCTAATTCTCTTTGTATGGGGAGCTGTATAATTTACTGGGTTTTTTAATTATTGCCAGGAATCTTCTGAAAGTACAACATAGTAATTGATTCGGTTGGCCCAAGTTTTGGGTTTGTTAAAATACTGTCCTAGGTTGGACCAGATAAGGGCATCAACTATGGCATAGACCACAGATTATCATATGAGACTTTCCTAAACAAAACCAACTACCTTACTTAACTGTAAACTGCTTGTCATAAGCAAAAATAAGCTTGAACCATGAACCCAAATTATTACGAAACGCCATTGTCATCTGAGGAAGCAGCAACGGCAAAATTGTAAGCAGAAAGATGTTGTTTCATAATGGGGTTTGCCAGGTTGCACCCTCACGATATAGGGCTAAGACTTATGATGGGTAGAGTCAGGTGACATGTGATTAGCTTTGTGAGAACTTAGTGCTTTAAAAAATGTTGATACCTGGATATTGTCACAAATCCCTTACTTTTTGACAGTTCTGTACATATATGCACTATATTATGATTATATTCACCCTGTATTCCCATCTGTTATACATTCCTTCCCCCGCCGAACACGTTTTTTCACTTTCTCAACATGATTAAGAGCCAGTGCTTGGTCACAAACCACTTCCTCTCTAACTAAGACTGATACAAACATGGCTGCTCATCATTACAACCACCATGTGTGAATAAAACCATCTGGTCCATGTGTCCCCTGGCCCTTCTTGGCCTCAACTATTACCATAATTACTTCTCAGAAGGTGTCTTGGAAGTGCCTCTTGCTGTCCACGGCACAGAGTTCAGCTGTGGGGAAGTCGTTGCTGTCCCCTGTCAGTGGTGTTTCTAGGGGCCTGGACCAAAGATGTGTGGAGGCATGCCTCTGAGGGAGTTAGAAATCACGATTTTCTCTTGTAGCTGATGACTCTCGTCTGCGTCTCAGTTCTATATTTATTCAACAAATATCATTGGCTGATCCCTCTGGACCAGACGCAGCTCCTGCTCTATGACATTTAACTCAGTCAACTAGTTCTCAGGATCTCCAACAATGGAGAAGGAACCCTTCACAGTCTTTTGTCGTGTATTATCTTGACATAATGCTATACTTGTTCATTGCTGATTATACAGTTTTATACTTATTGATATCAGATTTATTGACCTAAAACTACACATTATTTTTTTTTCTCTAAGACAGAACACATTTCACAAGAACGCATCACGAATGGTAGTCACACCAGAGCTTGGGTATTCTTTTCCTTTCAGTTGAGTCGAATGCATTTAGTAGGAATCGTTTTATTTCTTTTTCTTTTCTTTCTGTTTTAGAACAGTGACTCCTATAGCTCACCTTGGTCTATACCTAGTTATGTACCTGAGAGTGACTTTGAACTTTTGATCCTCTTGCCTCTACCTCTCGAGTGCTGAGATTACATCCATGAGCCATGGTGGCCGTTTCATAAGGCACTGGGAGTCAAACCCAAGGGTTGGTGCATGCTAGGCAAGTACTCTACCAACTGAGTTATGTTATATTAATAACCCTTAATGTGAAAGTTCTTGATGGATTCCTTGTCTACTAATGGAGAAACAAAGTCATTCCTTTGCTATTTTAAATACTTTGTTCCGTCCCAAACTGAAAATGTACCTACTTTGGCTTGACCAGCTTGTGATCTGCTGACCTAGCACATCTCGAGGAAGGTGTTTTCATTGCCAGATTTTTCCAAACAGCTAAGGAACCACAACAGCTGTCCAAAGTTGTAGAAGGATTTCTTTAAGGCAAAGGCAGAGCTGCCAGCTGAGGACTAAGGTAACACAGGGCAGCTGAGTGGTGCTCCTGGCATGACATCACAGAAGGCAGTGTGATGCAGCCTCCTCCGGAACTCAGGTCTCTGTTGCCTTTTTTAAAATGAGGCTCTTTGTGCTTCCGTGAGCCTTTCCAACAAGGCCTATTTCAGGGTGTTTTTATAGCCAAGGGGCCAATGGAAAGAGAGAAAAATCACAGGAGACTTCAGACATAAGAGAAGCCAAATGAAGCCTGAGAGAAGACAGCTCTCCCTCCCTTCTCTCAGGGTAACTATTTGCAATTTAGTGTGTAGTTGTGGACCACAAGGTCACGTGAGAGGAAAGTACTAGGGACTTGTTGACAATGAGCCTTGCAGAGAAGTGAGGTAGGTACTCAGGGAACTTGACACAGGCCTGTAACTGAGCAGAAAAACAAAAACAAAAAAAACGTGTGTTTATTAATGCGAGTCTTCAATTCAAGGGGTACCTACACTAACGTTCACAAATGTCCAATAAAAACGTCTAATAAAAGTCACGTGGTAAGTGCAGCGGAGACAAATGGGCAGGTGAAAATTCCGGAAGCAAGTTCCATACCACACAGCGTGAACAGGGAAGGGAGACTGAATACGGGATTGCTGCTTTGCAATCCACAGCCCCAGCTTGAACCTGCGCAACAATCTGGCTAGCTACCAAGAGGTAACCTTAATTTTTACCCTGGAGTATAAATTAGGCCAGCGTGCTGGCTAGGGATACTGGAGCTCAGCTCAGACTCAGCTTGCCTGAACCCCACTGTGTACTACAGCCAGATCTCCTAAGTCCACAGGCTAATTATCATAACTTCCAGCAGAGGGAATCTCAAATGCGCATACTACTGAGATGGTAGGCAAGTAAAGGGTTATATCAACTCCAAACTCCCAGATATAATTGGTAATTTTATAAACATATTATTTATTTATTTCCCACAGGGCAAAAGACATAGAAAGTATATTATTTTTTTATTGGAAAAGGCTGTTGAGTTAAAATTATTTTTATGACTAAGTTAAAAAAAAGTCCAACCTAAAATATTTCAGAAGCATTAGGTTAGTCCATATTAAGTATAATTAAATTAATTATTCACTTGATTGAAAATAAACTAAGTTACCGTCCCGGAATTGTTAACATTATTGTTTCATGGGAAATGTAAGAATAAAATTATGGTTATAACAAAAAACATGGGCATGGAAAATAACCTCAGTGACCACTGGGAGACCTTTAAACTAGTCTGAAGGATCTCTGTGGGAAGGTACCCAGAGAGCAAGGTTAGCCACAATGTAGGGGTCAAGCACAGTGCTTCCCAACCTTCCTAATACTGCGACCCTTTAATATAGTTCCTTATGTTTTGGTGACCCAACCATAAGATTATTTCATTGCTACTTCATAACTGTAATTTTGCTACTGGTATGAATCGTAATGTAAGTATCTGATACATATTATATAATTATATATTATAAATATCAGATATAAATATCTGATATATCCCCAAAAGGGTTGCGACACACAGGTTGAGAACCACTGGGTCAAGGGCTTGTGGAAAAAACATCAAGTAGATCTGCACGGTAGTGGGTGCAGCTGGGGACAGTGGCAGAGCACTAGCTCGGTTTGCACAAGATGCTGGGCTGGGTCCTTGATGTTAGACAATGGTTATTGTAGGAAATCTTAGAAAGGCTCTTGGTTTCTCACACAGAAATCAAAATACATGAGGAAAGGTGATCTGAAGTCAGGGACATGTTGTTAACTGGAGGGGAGGGGTAAGTGGATGACGATACAAACACAAACCTCACGGGTGCCAGCCTGCTGACAATAAACTCCGCTGGGATAAGAAGCCCGCAAGCCCTTCCACAGAAAGTTGTAAAGAGAGAAGCATCCAGAGTGAGAGGTCAGGTTAAAGACAGCTTAATCTCTACAAATTAAGGATGGGGCTCAAAAACGCTTAACCAAAGTGACGGAAAGGTGAAGCATGGAGTATTAATGGAGAAGAGAGTGTCAAATGGATAACAGGGTAGCAGAAAAGATTGGGCATTGATGGGGAATAATCAGCTGAACTCGATGTGAGGGACGCTGCCAAACCTGGCCAAGGCTGTACGAAAAGTCTCCCGGAGCAGACTGGTGTTTGGTTTGTACAGGTTTCACCTGGAGGGGAGATGAACCCATGAAGCAATTGACACAAAGAATAGTTCAAAGTAAAAGGATTCACGGTGTGGGTGCACAGAGGAAATTGAAGACATGTTGCATTAGTTTTCAAGTACATTTATACAGAAACATGAAGATGACAAAAACAGTGAAGGAGGGGTGGGGAGGTGGCTCAGTGAACAGGAGTACTTACTATGTGTGCTTCAGGACCTGAATACAAATCAACAACACTCATGGGAAAAGCTGGGTGTGGCCACCTATAAGCCGGATGCTGTGGGGACCAGAGACAGGAGAGTCACTAGGGCTTCCTGGCTGCCATTCTAGCTGCAGTCTCAGTGAGGGATCCGATCTGAAGGGAATAATGGCGGGGTGGTAGAGCAGGATACCAGGTTCTCTCATCTGGGCTCAGCATGTGCATACATGGCCTGAATATCCAGACACATGTGTGAATGAACCATGCCCCCCCCCTTACAAAAAACACATGAAGGACTGTGAAGGAGCTGAGACTTTTTATCCTGCTTTCATGCTAAAAAGTGACCCTGCCACACTTGGATGCTGGCAAAGGACACAAAATTCACAGCTCAGATACAAAAATCTTGCATATAGCAAGAGCTACGACTCCTGAGTCAGCTCCAGAACTCCGGTTTCCATAGGATGGCAGAGATGTGGTTTGGGTGACACCCGCATATAGCATGTTATATGACAGGAGACAAAATCTATATCTTTGTAGTGGGCTGAAAAAAAATTGTCCCCTTTTCCAGAAAAAGGCATCATCTCTCCAGGGCTGGCATGATATGTAGTAAGATGAGTGGATGTCTTCCAACAGATAATATCCAGTTTGCATATCAAAATCTGAGCACACAGAAACAGCATAACTCTAAGTTTTTAATAACCAATCCACAAAAGGACAGCAGCTAGCCTGTAGTTCTATCCTTGGCGGCATTTGAGCTTCATATTATCCTGTGAAGTGGGCAAGTGTACTGAACACAGCAAAGTCGCCACAAGCCAAAAGCTCTTTCTAAATTGAAAAAGAAACAAAACAAAACCCTTAATCTTAGCCTCTACCCTTGATAGGACAGGACCTGATAAGGAGCACCAAACCAAGGACAATTAAACAAACAAACAAAACCCCTACAGAACTGGAGCTGACAAGTGATAAAGAAATAAAGCAATCAGAAGCAAGAAGAGGAAGACATAACTACTTCAAAGCCCTTTCCCCATAGGGAAGTTGGTGAGGATACTAGAGGACTGACCTCCATAGCTCTGTTGGAGAGAGACTGGACACATTTATGTGGCAAGACATTTGAAAATAAGGAACAAGTTCAGGTCCTTCCATGAGTCCCTGAGGCCTCTAGAAACCATACATACCAGTGAGAGGGGGAGGCTTCCGACAAAACCTCCACCACCACCACCCCCCGCCATGTTTTGTAAGTTTCTCACACCTTTTAAAATAATTTTCTTGTTACTCCTTTGAATTAACAGAGGGGGGTTCATGGCCCTGTGAAACGCCCACGAATGCAGGGGTTCCAGCAGTTCTCCCTCCCCAGTCTCTTGTGGATGGGAAAGAGAGACTTGGCCAATGACAGGAGAAATTTCTCTGCCAGCTCTCATTAGTACCTGTAGAGAGCTGTCCACTGATGTGCAGAATTCTCACTAGATATAGACAGACATTTTTGATGTCTTGTTTCCAGCCATTTTTTCCCCCTGAGAGAACAGAGTCCTTTTATAAATGAACAAATAAACAAATAGGCAAAACCAGGGTAGATCAATCAACAGGATATTTTTGAGTACTCATTTTGAGCACTAAACATTGGAATGGAAATGGAAACAAATTGTAGGGATTGTAGTACAAGGTCTGAGTAGATCAAGGGACGTTAACTGTAATAAGACATGGAGTTGGAAATCACAGATGAGAGAGAGAAATGGTTCTTTTCTGGGACCTGATGTATTCTGTGTGGGGCTTTGCGTGGTTTACAGCACATGATTCATGGTAAGTGATTCACTCTTTGAAGCAACACTAACTACAGACTCAGGAAGGTGAACCCTGCATAACTTAATTGGATTATTTTTGTTGTTTCCACAGATACCACCCCACACAGGGAATGTTTGTTCAGGGAGTATGCTGTGTTTGTCTTCATTCCATCCAATTGTCCACAAGAGTGATTGGATTTTACGCTCTATAACTAATGCCGCGAAATGTGCTTGAAGTCTATTGGCTTTGAGCAGGATATGTTTTTCCCAACTCACCATACTTGTTTATGTTCTGTCCTTGTTTGGTTACTAAGATCTTCATCCCCCACCCTCTCATTTAGTCTTTTTTAAAACATAAAAGCCCAGAAGGGGTTTTGCAAACCTTTGCTGCTGGACTCAGGGCCTCAGTGATTCTTGGTGGCTCAGGGCCTTGGTTCTATTACCTGACCATTCTAGAAGGGTGTAGGACAGAAGGCACCAGAATGCCAGGGATGGGAGGTCAGATGGCTCTGTGGCCTTAGGAAGTCATTCACTCTTCCGAAGCGGCCATTTTGGTATTTGTACATTGGCTGAGAAGATACTACTCCCTCACCAGGGCTGTGGGGCAGATCAAATAGAAGATATACATGGAAACCTCTTAGGACAGTGCCTGACGCACACAATGCTTAATAAACACATGATATTTAAGTGGTAGGGCTCCTGGGGTAGAGGAGGAATGTTCTAGCCAGTAAGTACAGAGGCCAGTTTCCCAGGTACTTGAGCAAGAAGGATCCTAGCTTTTCCTGGGGATGGAGGACCTTGCCTATGAAGAAGGGCATTGTCCTGTTGGCTTCGTGTTGTGCCCTTGCAGTGGGCTGATGCCGACTTAACTCTCTTGCAAAGCTGCACAGCACCCAGTGGCATTTGTCATCTTCTGGATTCACTTATTAATTTTCCAACTATTCCCAATGAAGGGAGTATTCACTTTCTGGGAGACACACCAAGAGGTGAAAAAACAAAAAAAAAGCAGAAGACCCAGCCTATCTGGGACTGAAAAGCAACAGGTGACTCAGCTCTGCTTCTCCAAGCTACAGTCCACCAAGGTCTGAGGTCCCATTCACACTGAAGATTTTATATGCCCCAAATTGATGCTTTCGTTAGAGTTGTTTCCCATTTGCCAGGTGAGAGCAGAAGGATAGGAGAGGATAGTCCCTCCCCTTTCCTCCTCTATGTGACTGACACAACTCATCATGAAACCTTGACTGCTCTCATGTCACATTGCTGGAAAAGCAGAGCCACACTGGGGTGATCCTCAGGCCAGCTTCTAGTGCAAATGCTCCACAATCTCACAGACTTAGAGAAGGGAGATGATGCCTATGAATGACCCTGAAAATTTGACAGATTTTAGAGATTTCAACTTAACCATCTTGCCATTAACTAATATTAGGCAAGTGACAGCTGAACGTACTTCAAACCCAGAGGCAATATAGAGCCAAGAGAGTCGGTGTCTTGGCAGCCTCAAGGCCCCTGAAGATGCAACTCTGGGCCCACCTGACTCTTCTGGCTTTATTCTGAAGCTGTGGGCGCTGCTGCTTCCTGTTGAGAAGCTTCCCCGGCAGCTGCTGTTCTCCAATCCCTGTTTCCATTTGTTGCCAAAGACAGTGAGCTCATGGCATGCTGCCTGGCCAGGCATTCCATTCTGGGATCTCTTTTTCTATGAAGACCTTGCCCCATTCTCCTCCAGGCTAATGTACAGCTGGCTTCAGGGGCATTGAACTGTAGGATAATCACTTAACTGTGCTCTATAAATTGTAGGGGGACTGTCCTCCCCTCCTCAACAGAGACACGCAAGTGACAACAATGCCTTGGTTGTCTCATGGCTGCGTGTCAGCCTGTGGCCCTGTTTCTCATGAATATATCCCATAAGAAGATGCTCAAGAGAGCCAATAATTCAGAAGTCTGTGTCTATTGTCCCCACATGTGATTTTCTCTACATTCAGTTTTCTAAGAGATGGATCCAGATGGATTTTGGAAACTGGATGAATTTTCTCACGGTGTTCTGTAAGAGGATGATGTCTTCTAAAAGCTGGCTTGCCTCAAAGGCCGATCACTTCGAATTTTAGACAGCCAATATCACATATTAATGTCAGAAGAGAACAAGAATGACCAGAAGTACCGGGAGTACTTGTGCATCTTGCAGGGTGAGCATTTTCTGGACCAAGCCTTCCTAATATCAACACCATTTTGGAGATGAAAACTTTCCCATGGTCACAAAGTCACACATAGCCATACTGAAATTTTAGTTAAGGTTAAAATTAGAAAGCCAAGAGGGTAGATACTGACAGCAGGGCCTGATGCTTCCTAGGGAGATGTCCCCTAAGACTTGGGAGACCAAAGTGTCTCATTGTTAGGTATCTGCTGCTTTGACTCAGGGCTTGCTGCCAGTTACTTCTGGGTTCTTCCAATCACATTGGGCCTGTACAAGTACTTGCCAAGCTCCCATATGAGAGACACTGAGGAACCAGGAGCCCTGCCTAGTGGTGCAGAACACAGAGGCCAACAAATGAAACTGCTAAGCTCCTGTACAAAGTACTCCTCCATCATCCGGGATGGCTCACAGCCAGCTGCAGGAAAACCTGAGAGTCGGCCCTAGAGAAGGGTTAACCATATGCATTGCACTTGCTTTGTCCGGCTTCCACTTCTTTGCTTTCAGAAAATTCCATAAATCCCCATATTTTGGTTCAAATAACTTTTTTATTAAAGCATTACATGTTATGTGTGTGTTACACAGTCATTTATCAAGCACACATATCCTTATATGTTGTTGTTGTTGAAGCGTATGAGTAAAAATAGACATGTTTGCCCAACAAGTATCCTATGCATATAGTTTTGAAAACTCTTAAAATAACTTTCTCATACTAACTCCATTAGTAACTCCCAGAAAACCATCTTAGTTCCTTATCCACCAAGACAAGTACTGTTCTGGCTTTTACCACGACAGATCTGTTGATTGATCTTGTATTTTATAATTATAATGGAAGTATGAGTAAGTAGACAATGTATACATGTTTCAACATCTGTTCTTCCTACTCAGCATCAGATCTGTGAGCTCCATGCATAGTGATACTCATCATTACTTCTATTTACTGTCAAATATCCTTAGCTGGTGCCAGTTGCTAGACCTAGATCTTAGCTAGTTGGGAACCTGAGGAAGAATGATTGCAAGTTCAAGGCCAGTCTGGATACCTTAGTGAGACTCTGTCTCAAAATTAAAAGTAAAAAAGGCACCGGGAATATAGCTCAGTAGTGGAGTGTTTGCATAGAACATTAACTTAGAACCTAGTAAAGCCCTAGGTTCAATCCCCAGTACTAGGATTAAAAAAAAAGTACTCCAATTAGTAAAAAATCGCCATGCACTTGCCCATGCTTCGGATGGTGTGAGGCACAGCTTCCCTTTGGGGTCTATTAGATGTAAACACACACAACACACACAACACACACACCAGAGAGAAGAGAGGGAGAGAGGGAGGGGGAGGGGGAGGGGGAGGGGAGGGGGAGAGAATGAGAGCACATGCATGCATTAAATCCCAGCCCTTAGGAAGCAGAGGCAAGCAGTTGTGAGTTGGGGCCATCCTGGACTACATAGTAAGACCCAACCTTAAAAAAAAAAAAATCTCTGCTATATAAGTAGGACTCAGCAATAGCCTTCTCTGCTTAGCTTCAGCTTGACCTGGAGAGATGATGTTCCCATATTCTTGGAATCAACAGAGAAAGTCCCTGAATCCTGGAAAGTCCATGGATAGCTGCTGTCTGCATTAACAAGTCCAGTGGGGAGGTACATGAGTCGATTCATGCCTTGAGATGCCATAAAAATATTTTGGAACCTCATGTACTCTAGAGACTAAGAATTCCACTCTGCCTGATATGGGTTGGAGGAGACCATGTTATAATTTTAGACAATCAGGAACATAATAATGAATGGCCCACACCCCTTAAATTTCTAATACAGTTGGAAGAGAGAGATTTTGAGGCTATGGGTTACATCTTGAGATAAAACCATTACCTCAAGTTCAGCGTTGTTCTCTGTAGAGAACAATTCAGGGCTGGCTCAGGTGTGTGTGGGCAGCCCAGATGAGCATCTCTGCATATTTTAGGTTACAGCATAACTTATAAGAACCATATGGACAAAGGGCAATCTGAAGTTCATCAGTCCTCCGAAAACATCCGATTACAGACTCAACCATGCTCAGAAAGGAGAAGGAAGTAAAGTGAGCCACAGCACCTGGTTATGTCAAACAATCTGGGGAGAAGCACTGTTAACCGAGGCCTCAGGGAGTCACACAGTCCTCACCGTCCAACACAGAGCCACATACTTCAAACCACAGGCAGTTCCTGACCCACAGTGGTTCCACTTTCCATCTTCACTCCGTTGTGAAAGCAATAGGCGGCAAGTAATTCCAAGTTTGAATCCTGATCTTTTCCCAGGCCAGCAATATGTCTTTGCATACTTTCTTCTGTTGCTGGCAGCGCTGTTGAGCTCCAGTTCCCAGGCAGCTCAGTCATGGGGCAGGAGGAGAAAAGATCCTCACAGGCACACTGTGTTTCCATGTGGTGGTCGCTCTTTAATTGAAATTTTTTTGTTTGTTTTCTTTTTAGAGATGGGGGTCTTAGGTACCCAAAGCTGGCCGTCAAGCGACAATTCTACTGCCACAGCCTGCAGAGTGCTGAGATCACAGGTGTGGGCCACCATGCCCAGTGATTAGATACACCCTTGAGTTTTGATATCTTCAACATATAATGGGTTTATTAGGACTCAACCACATCAGCATTTCCAACTAACAGTGGGTTTATGGGGGTAAAACACCTTCTGTCACAAGTCATTTGTGTTGCACTTTATTAAGATAACTTTTCCTAATTGGTATCCCCAATTATTTAAAAAAATTATTAATAGATATAAAACTTTTCCAATCTAAGAACACTAAAATTTTGCTTTTTAAAAAATTATTGTAATTTAAAATTTAAATTAATTAATTTTGTCTCTTTATTTTTAATATTTTATTTATATTTATTTATAAATTTATTTAAATATGAATTTAAAATTAATCTTTTAAAATTTCCTTTTGCTTTTAAAATTCTGACTCTTAAGTAGCCATGACTATTTCAGCAAAATTAAGCAATTAGAAATGGGGAGGAGAAAAATCACCAGCCCTATCATTCCTAGCTTTTCTTGGCATACATTATCAAAGTCGTTTCCGTTCCCTGTTAGGTCTGAGCCTGATCTTTATGTTCTCCCAGCATGCCTCAGTTTCTACCTGTTACAAGGCATGCCCCGCCCCCAGAAGCCCCTTTCTATGTAATCCAGACATTCTGGGGGCTTGCGTTCTCTCTGCCTCTCTTCCCTGCTCCCCCCCCCCCCCCCCCCCCCCCCTCCCTCCCTCCCTCATGTATCTGATAAACCTGCCTTTTGGTCTGGATTGGATCATTTTGCCAGCCTGGAATGCACCATTATTCTCCCCCCTTCCTTCTTTCATTTTTATCTAAATTTCTCATTTTCCTCTTTCTTTTCTCTTGGTGAGGGATATAACTAGATTCATAACACGTGACAGCAGTTAGTTTGTTTCTTTTTCGGCTTTGTTGTGAGACAGGCTCTCACTGTCAAGTCAGACGGGCCTCAACTGAATAATCCTCCCACCTCTACCTCCGAGAGTGCTGGGACACAGACATGTGCCATCATGCCTGGTTAATAGCAATTTAAAACCTATTTATAACTTTTATAATGTGAATATTTTCATATATCCTAAATGGCTTCATTTTTTTGTCTATCGAATAAAATATCATAAACATATGTCAAGTTTATTTCCTTCCCACTCTATTTTAGAGGTGATTATACTACATGCGTTACCTCATGCGCTGCTGGAGTCTCTTTTTATCAGCTAAATTGTAATGCAAACATATGCAGATTACCCTCACTAGTTAGCATAAACTGTGGCTTTGGGTCTCCTTCCTTTCTCTGAGAGGGAAAAACTGAGAGGCTAGACACTGGGTTTTTCTTTAAGGAGCCTGCCACAATTGTGAGAAAATCCATTTCACATAATGTACAGTTGAGTAGGCAATGAACTAGATCCCCACAATCAAGGGGCCTAATAGGAGGAAGTTCTGGAGTTTGGAAGCATTGGGAGCCAATGCACTGACTCAGATCTGGTCACTTTCAATCTTGAGTGTTCCCTCACAGAGGGAGCCAGACACTGCCCCATCCTGGGTATAGTTGGCACTGTACAAATGCACTAAGGAGACAGGGGGTATTTCTTGAAATGATGCTAAGATACCATCATCAGAATGTCTCTTTTTTTTAAATTTATTTTTTGTTTTCTTTTTAAAATTTATTTTTTGTTTTCAGTACATCCCAACCACAGTTTCCCCTCCTTCCTTCCACTCTTCCCAGCTTCCCCACACATTCCCTCTCCCCCAGATCCACTCCTCTTCCATTTATTTCCCTTCAGAAAAGACCAGGCCTCCTAGGGATGTCCACTGAACACTGCATAACAAGTTACAATAAGACTAGGTACAAACAAACCCTTCTATCAGGGTTAGGAAAGGCAAGGCAGGAGGAAAAGGGTCCCAAGAGCAGACGAGAGAATTGGAAACACCTCCATTTCCACTGTTAGGAGTCCCACAAAAACGCCAAGCTAACCACCGGGAATATATATGCAGAGGACCTAATGCAGACCCCCGCAGGCTCTGGGATTGCCTCTTCAGTCTCTGGGAGCCCCTAAATGTTTTGCTTAGCTGAAGTCTGTGGGTCGTTTTCCCCTAGTGTTCTCCTCCACTCTGTCTCCTACAATCCTCCAGACCTGCCTCTTCTGCAAGGTTCCCTGAGCTCGGAGGGGAGGGGCCTGATGGAGATCTTCAATCTGGGCCCCCTCTCTGCCTAATGTTTGGTTGTAGGTCTCTGCATCTGTTCCCATCAGCTGCCCAAGGAGGCCTCTCTGATGACAATTGTACTAGGTGCCGTCGATCTGGACTTCTGGCGACCTCTTTCTGAGCCGTTTGTTCCATCCGTTCCATATCTCAGATATCTGCTTCTGACATCTCCGGAGCAATCGTGTAACAGTGATATTGAGATTACTGCTGGTTCTAGGGACTCATAAGAAGGCTATGGGAGTCACCGGTTACTCTGGGAAAGAGACTCACATCGTAAGAAAGTAGAGTGGGCTTCCCATAATGATCAGCCGAGGACACAGTCTGATACACCCCAGCAAACCAACACAACTTTTGTTTTGTTTTTGAGATAGGGTCAGATGTAGCTCAGGCTGTCTGGAACTCATTATGTAGCCAGTATTTTTGAATTTTTTAAAATCAGTTTTTAATAATTTTTTTTTGTGTTGTGTGTGTTTGGTACATGTACATCTGTTCGTAGGGGAGCATATGCATGTGCACTCACCAGAAAAGGACCTCAGGTGTCCTGTTTGCTCACTGTATGCTTTATTAGCCTCAGGCAGGGTCTTTCACTGAACCTGATCAGCAATCCCTGATGATCTTCCTGCCTCTGCCCCCAACAGCCCCGGCTTGCAGGTACTCATGGCCATGCTCAGCTTTTCTGTGGGTGCTGGGGATTTGAACTCGGGTCTTCATGCCTCTTCAGCAAACTCTCTTACTCACTGAGCCACCTCTGAAGGCCAGCTCTGACCTACTGATCTTCCAGTCTTCACTTCCTGTGTGCCGAGATCACAGGCTTATACCACCACATCCAGTTCATTTGGTGCTAAGGCTGGAACCCAGGGCTTCCTGCAAGTCAGGAAAGCATTCTGTTGAGTTTTATCCTTAGCCTCTGCATCCTTCTTTATGGACCTTCAAGGCCCATAAAGTTCACTAGTGGCCAAGACCCAGAGGTGATCCCTGACAGGCAGACTGCAGGAAGAGCTCAGCCTCCTTTCTCAGAAGAGAATTCTGAGCTACAGCTGCCTGTGTCCTTTCTCTACAGCCACATCTGTTCAGCTGTAAGCATCTTTGTCCTCTAGCCTTCCTTCCAGAATCCCTTACTCACCTATCCAGCAGCCTCTCCTCAACCTCCATGGAGGACTGCGCATGTGTGTACCGAAGCATTCCTGCCACCTGGAGTCATCCCTCTGTGTTTTTCCTCTTTGTTTCATTTTGGTTCACAGCAGGGCCTCAGAATTTTCTTGCATTCTGTTAATAAAAATTAAGCAATCAATTTTCTTCCCCTCCATTACATCTAATTCCCTCTCTAACTCAATTATTATTGCAACCCTGGCAAATGCTTTGTAAGGCAGATGGCGGGAAGGACAGGTTGCCAAAATAAAGGGCATTGTTTGCTGAGGGATATTGTTTCCATGAAAGTGATGACACTTTCCTTCCAAGGATGGATTATTCTTTTCTAAAATCAAACTCATGTAGCACTTGTGAATGTAATAGGTTTGTGCAAATGCTGCCAAGATTAACATGGGTAATGCAGCAAACTATAGCAGCCATTAAAGATACTTTATATAATTTAGTAATGTAAAATAATATGATGATATATATCATTTTCTTTGAAAGAAATTAGAACACATCTATTATGTGATTATCCATTCCCAGCCTTTTGAGTTCTAAACTATATAATTGCAGAGGTGGTTTTGTTTTTTTTTTTTTTTCCTTTTGGTGCCACCTCACAGACCAAGTCTGGCAGATTAAATCATGATCCCAATGTTGCTTGGGACATTTCTGTCTCCCCAAGAATGGCAGGTATCCAAGCTAAAATGCACACTCTAATTGATCGGGACGTCGATCGATTGCTATTGTTTGTGCTGATGTGAGAAGGAGGCATTAGAAGGGAACAGGCACCCTCCATAATACTCCCAAGAAAGCTCAGCAAAAATGGAGGTAAGTACGCTGTCTCAAAGTTGAATCCTGAAGAAGTTTGGAAGACTATCTTTTTTCCTTTGTGTTTGTGTGTGTGTGTGAGAATGGATAGGAGTACATATATGTACCCCACATATGCACACATGTGCTTGTGGCTGCTAGAGGACAGCCTTGCCTATTGTTGCTGAGGAACTACCCACCTTGTTTTCTTGAGATGGGGTCCCTCATTGACTTAGAACTCAACAAGTAGGCTAGGATGACTGTCCAGTGAGGCCCCATGGATCCACTTGTCTTCAATTCACCAGTTCTGAGATTTCTGTTTTGTCCCCATGCCTAGCTTTCTGTTTGTTTTGCATGAGTTCTGGGGAATTGAACTCTGGTCCACATTCTTTTGTATCGAACACTTTACCAACTGAACTATCATTCCAGCCATTCTCTCTTTTGAGATAGGTCTTCCCATAGTGCCCTGGCTGGATTGGAGCTCACTGTGTGGACCAGGATGCCACGTCCTTGAACTTGCGATTGTCCTCCTGTCTGTTTTCTAAATGTTGGGATTACAGGTGTGCAACACCATGCCAACTTGTAATTCTCTTTCAATACAGTGCAGGCTATTTCTGTACTGTACTGGGTGGAGAGGCCATGTTTTTTTTACAAGCCTGCTGTGGAATCAGTCTCATCATTTGATCATCACACTCCAATTATAATACTTTCTGCTGTGCTTAGAAGACCGCTCCTACTGCCCCTACCTGTGCTTTCCTAGGTCACTGCTTCTAGAAAACAGGAGAGTCCCTGAGATGGAGGTCTCAGAGTCAGGAAGTAACAGCAAAAGAATCTTAGCCTACATACATCCTCCTGCAGTCCAGCAAACCAGGGCATCTCTGTCCGTTAATTCCTAGAGTAGACTTGAATGAATTTATCGGGACACAGTGACCGTAAAACATCTGGCCAAGATTTCCCTTCTCCTAAAACAACTTGGATGTGCATTGGATAAGAGATTGCTAGACATAACCATAAAAAGTGTTTCCTTTGTACGATACATTTATAACATTTTGTAAAACAGCAAAATATACTCACTGTTGAAAACTCAGAAAGTGTAAGCAAGCACAGTAAATTTCTTAAAAAAAAAAAAAAAAAGCAAATCACCTATGATTCTGTTCTATGGAGACATCACCCACTGAAATTTTATTTCGTCTGAAAGGTTTTCTGTTTAGACTACGTATACTGTTGGGCAAGGGAGTGGCTGTTCACAGAGGCTGCCTTGTCCATTTCACAGTTGTTTAAGTGAGCTCTCAGTTGCTGTGAAGAAATACCCCAGATATCCATTGTAAAACGAGGAAAGGCTTATATAGGCTCAGAGTTCAGAGCTTTTGACACAAGGTCTCTTAATTTTACTGATATGTAGCCTGTGGTGAGGCCAAGACAGTAACAGGGAAGATGTGGCAGAGCCCAGTTACTCACCTGTGGCAACTGGGAAGCAAAGGAGAGAAGGGCCCAAGGTCCACCTACCGTGAAGATACTACCTACCATCATGAAGATACTACCTACCATGCAACCCACCACTTCCTGACTTCCTTCAACTAGGCCGTACCTCCTAAAGGTAGTACATCTACCAGTAGCAATGGGAGCCAACTGTTTCTAAATATGCATGTGGGTCACATACCAGATCTAAATAGTAGCAGTAATGTTGTTATTATTGCTAATATGTTTGCCATTTTGCCAAACACAACTTAGTATTCTTAATGGCTGCAAAGTACTCTGTTACATGGATATACCATAATTTACCTTAACCAGTTCCCTGTGTTTTACAGTTAAGAGATTGCTGAAGGTTAAGTGATCACATGCATTCCACTCAACTGGCTTACCGATGCTTTACACATATCCCAAGGATAACCTCTGGACAGACAATTAGAGGTGAAGTGCTGAGTCCAAGTTTGTTTGTTTGTTTGCTTGTTTTTTATTTAAGGATTTTACTGTTGTTTGGCCAACTGACTTCCTACAAGGATATATGGTATTTTGCAAATTGTAATTTTTTGAATTTGTATAATCTGATTATTATTTTCATTATATTAAAAAATCTCATATCTATACATTCTGGGTTTTTGTTCCTTTCAGTGTCAACTATATGACCTAGTGTACTTTATAGCAATTGTTAAATTGAACCCCTTTTAGTGTACCAAATTCTTTTGAAAGGCACTTGTACAACTATCATACTTAACATACAGATGAGTGGCCTTGAGCTTGCGGGATTCAGATGTCTGCTCAATTAGAACCATTTTCATAATGCATTTGAAGACTTTTGCTCAATATTCATACAGCCAAATGTTCAGAGACTATATTTGCCAGGCTATTATGCCCCTGTATAATGAGAGGCTCCAGTGTCTGAGACAGGGCTGGCTGCCTTGTCCTGACTCTGGGAATACAATACAGGTAACGTGCCTTTGGCTCCACTCCCAAAACCGCAGCCCACAGATGGTGGAGAACAAAAGGCCTGCATGGCCCACCATGTTTCAGCTGCTCTTCCAGCCTTTCTTTCAGCCCTCCCGGGTCTGTCTGCTCCCTCCCTTCCTCTCCACTCTCCACCACCATCATGCACCTCTGCCTTCTAGGACTGACAAAAGACCATGCTCAAAATACTCAAATGTTGGTCCAATATGGTAAAGCTGAAAAGAGAGCCATTTGATGTCACCCAGTCTTCTCATTAGACATTGTCATTGCCCTCCTCTTTGAATGTCAGGGAAATAAAGTCCATTTAGGTATCAAGAAATCTTTCCGATAGAGAGGTTGCTATAGCAACCATGTAGAGATGAATTAACCAGCAAGCCATTCAGTCATAAGGTGCTGGCTTGGAAACTGCTCTGCATGGTGTCCTACCTTCTTTTGAAACTAGATGGTTCTGCATGCCCCAACATCTACCTCCTATTACTGTGTTTCAGGCACAACTATTTGTTAAAGTATTTGATTTGCTATAGAATTAAGATTCCCAGCAGGGAGGAGAAGAGGTAGGGTGGGGAATAACCTGAAAGACTAGCAAACTATGACAAACCCAGAACAACTTTTTAAAAAGTGGCAGGCAGGGGTGGGGGATCAAACAGAATTGACTCCCTTCAGAAGCAGGTGCAGAAGGCTGATGTAAATTCTGTGCCCTGTGAGGGGGGTAAAACAAAATCAGCTCTATCTAATGTGGGACTGGACTGAAAATAAACCTCAGGCTTTTATTAATCTAATCCCTGCTTTGTAAGCCATGACATTTAACCGGGTAATTAAATAATAATTGAATAAGTCTGCGAGGCATAGAACCAGGCAGAAAAGGCACATTCCCTTGAGACAATTTTTATCAAATATTGACTTACCCTTCAATATTAATGATGGGGATTTAATGCTATATTTTATATTTACATACTAACATTGTTTGGAAGACCCTTTGTGATTTATAGGTTCTCAGCTTGCACATGTGAATTGAATTAAAAGCACAAAAGAAAAACCCAAGGTCTGGGGAACACACATGCATGATAGGTGTGGCATGGGGCAGGCCTCCATTGCAATCGCTCCTGTATCTGTGGGAAGTGCTCACCTACCATGGCCTGCAGAGAGGCAATAGTCCATCAAGTCTAACTGCACACTCACTTGGTGCTGGGGGAGGGGGGATGGTGTCTCTTTTTCTTTTTGCTTTAAGATGGTGATATTTTTTTTAATTTGCATGTGTGTGTATATGCATGTGCATTTAGGTGCCTATGGAGGCTAGAGGTCTTGAATCCCCTGGAGGAGTTATGGACAGTTGTGAGCTGCCTGATGTGGGTGCTGGGACTGGAGCTTGGCTCCTCCGCTCCTAACCTGTGAGCCACCTCTCCAGGCCAGGAGTTTCCTTGTCAAGCAGCTCCTTGCATTTTGCTCCCACACTGGAAGCACCAGATAGAGGAGGCTGTGGTGTCCTCCCTAGTAATGTGTTAGTAAATGGCTAAAGACTGGCTCTTAGGGATGAATGTATATATTTCCATATGTGTATTCATTCATCCTTTGCTTTACTCCTGCGAAGGATTTTTCCCACTTGATTTAATAATAATGTTAACAGACATAGTATTCTGTCTAACTTCCATATAGCCAACTCCTTTGCATAAGTGCTTTTAGCTTTTTGGTCTGTGTTGGATTCTTTCGTCTGCCCTCAACTTACTATCAATTGCTATTGACTAATAGTTTGTGCCTGACCGTAAACTGTCTAAGAAAGGGTGTGTTGGAACTTTACTCTGGTCCCGTGAGCTATCTCTTAGCTGAATGAGTTGATAACGTTGGAAGAATATCCCTCGGTGTGTTCTGCTATTCACAGCATAATGGCTACAGACCTGTCACCCTCTGACGTTTAATTTAATTGTTAGCAGTTTTCCTTAGGTCAGGACAGCTTGCAGGAACAGTTCTTTCCTTCTGTTATGTTGGTCTTAGGATCAAACTTAGGTGGTTAGGCTTGGCGGCAAGTGCCTTTACCAGAACTTCTCACTGGCTTCGTCTTGTTTTTGTGTGGGGCTGGGTTTGTACCCAAATTTTCATGCACAGTAGGTAAAACACCCTACCAAAAGGAGCTGTACCCCTAGCCTCTGTAGTATGACTTGTTTTAGTTACTGAAAATCCTTTTCGGTTCTCCGAAGGGCCTCAACAGTGAACAAAATGGTTTCAAGTCTAGAGGCCACAGATCCTGGATGAGTGAGTGTTATTCTGTTCTATTGAGACAAATATATTTTTAACAGAGCCATGCCCCTCTCTGGTCTAATGGCAAAGAACCTTGACATCCAGGCACAAATGGGACTTACAGATTTTGCTGAATATTTGTAAAAGCTTTGTAGGATGTACAGTAAGGAAGGGTGTGTGCCTTTGGCCTGACTCTGCTGGGAGAGCTGAATAAGTCTGGCAGTAAGTGTGGCTTCTGAACTAGACTCACGCTGTGTAGCCATCGAAGACCCAAGTGTTGTGCCTCACAGTACCTGAGCTGTGCTTTCGCTGTACTCAGGCAAGATTGCCAGACAGCAAGCCCAAACGTGTGCTCTTCCTATTGTCCCATCACGAGAACAATCTGGAAGATGCCACCTGGTCAGTCGCTCCATATTCTCCACCTGACACAGGGCAACCTGCCAAACTGCTGCTTACTTGCAGGCTGCTTTTCTTTACTATTGTAGTCATCATTTTTTTTCTCATTTGTTTGGTTTTCTTAAGTATTCAAGTTTGAGGGAAAAAAAAGTTCAGCTAATCCAAATGATTACTCTATGTGCAGAGAGAAACCTGGATCCTTTTGCTGTCTTACTATCTGTCATAAGTTGTCCTCCAATGTGTGTAGAAAAAGCAGGACCAGAATTTTATTATATTTTATTTTTATTTTATTCTCTCCTCCTCTTCTTCTTCTTCTGAACCACCCTCTGGTTTTCAGGCCTCCTGCCAGTTCCACACCTGCAGTAGAAAATTGACTCCTTTATTTTCTTTGTTTTAGTAGAGTTTCTAGACTTCACACAGAAGGTAGAATGCAGTGGCACTCAGAGCCACCAGTGCTCAGAGCTCACAAAAACCGAGTGAAATGGAAAGAAGCCCCCACACCTCGGAACCATGTGGCATTCAACTTCTCCAAGTTACCTGTACACACTAGCAAAGTGGCCAGACTTCCCCTGTGCCAGAAAGTTAGCTTAATCCGGCAGTGTGAGATTTGCAATTTCTGGGCTCTTCTCCCAACGCCGAAGCTGCAGACAGGCTCCCATACCTTGGGTTACAGGAATGTGAAAGTGTCCTGGCAGCCTTTTGAATCCATGAGATTCCTGGGTAGTGCGAGAGAAGATACTTTCCCATCAGAGTTTAAGTGGAGAGAGGACCCAGCTTTGCTGTAAAAATACAGCTAAATTACCAAAGGCACGTGCCGGTTCTTAAGGAGGACAGTCATGCTTTCCGTCTGCGCCACCTCCACATCACAAGGACAAAAGGGCCCTTTCTCTCCCCAGGCTAACAGTCTGAGTGGGTGTCCCAGCCTCTGAGTAGGAGCCAGGTTCACAAGAGAGTCTCTCAGAACCAAGGAGGGCTCACAGGAGCCCCTGTATTCCCAGCAGCCCTCAGGTCAGAGCAAGAAAACTTTGGTTTCATATTTGAATTTTACAATTCTCACTAGACTTGAAGGCTCAAGATGAAGGTTTTGGTTTTGGTGTTCTTCTGTTTGTTCTCCATCTCAGCAACCTTCAAGTCCAGCTAAGAGGCTGGTGCTGTTGGAGGCTGATAATGACTTTTCACTAGAGGAGGGGCTGCTGCAAAGAGTGATAACACGCTTGAATGATGAGCGGTTCAGCTCCCAGGGCCTTCTGCAACAGTCCACCGACACAACCATGGAGCAGAACAGAGGTGGCCTTAGAGACCCAGTGTGCCTGGAGCTGGAGCAGGGAGCAGCTGGACCCGGCCATGGTTGACTGGGAGGGTAACTGTGGCAAACACAGAAAGCAGCACATAAGGACACAGCTTAGGGGAGAAACCTGGTGAGCATGTGATATGTAGATGAAGTATCTCCAGGGACAGCCAGGAAGAGGTAGAGGTACAAAGGCTTGATTTGAGATCAGGAGTTCACACGGTCCAGTTAATGCTATATGGTTGAACACCAGGCTGCTGATACATGTTCTCTGAGGTCTTTAAGTCACTGTAAGCTCAGCCTATAGCACCATCATCCATCCAATGATGTGACACTTTGTGCTTAAACTTCATTGTCACTTGTCTAGATTTTGGAATCACCATGGAAACACATGTCTGGGTTTCCAGAAGATTTTATTGAGGAAGAAAGACCCACCTTGAATGTCAGTGGTACCCTGGGGTTCTGGATCAAGTAAAAAAGAAAATCAAACTGATCATCTCTTGGCTTCCTGACTGTATACAACATGAGCAGCTGCCTCATTCTGACATTATGGCTTCCCCACTGTCATGGGCTATCCACTCAGTCTGGGCACGAAAACAAACCTTTCCTTGCAATGTCTTTGTCAGGTATTTGTCACAGTAAGAAGCAAAGTGACTAATACATGCCTCTAGTCACTAGAGTCTAATTTGCATCAAATACACTTTGATTGAAGGAACAAGGGAAGAGGGGGCATGGATATGGCAGAGGGAACATTGACACTGGCATCTGAGGTGCTTGAGTTCAAATCCTGATGGATCCTCTTGTTAGCTGTGAGTCGACAAGTTGCAATCTTCCAAACCTCCTTTAAAAATAAGAACATGGGGACACCATGCTACCACATCTCTGTGTTCCAAGTTCCTGGAGGTAGAGAAAGGGGGGATTGACAATGTGGGCTACACAGAGAAACTATCTTAAAACAAAAAACCAACACACACACACACACACACACACACACACACACACACACACACACCACATAAGAAAGGGGAGAAGATAGAATGACAACATGGCAGAGGAAAAAGAGTGAGAAATGGAGGGATGGAGAAAATAGGAGGGGGAAAGAGAAGGACAGAGAAAGGAATGGAAGGGATAGGGAGGAGATGGAAGGGAGTTATGGTTGTAAAAGTTAAACAATCTACATAAAGCCTCAGGATCCACCCATCTTCAATGGAACTTGATGATGCTGAGGCCTTGTCCACTGCCTCCCACCTCCACAAGGGTACCCCATCTCTCTCTTGTTGCTTCTCTGCATGGCTATATATAAGGAAGAATATAACTTGGAACTATTCGAAGCTCCTGGGGAGCCTAAGGAATGCTTTAGGTTACAGAGATTTTTTTAAATTCATTTTTAGTTTTAGTTTTTAGAGATAGATTTTCACTCTGTAGCTCAGCCTGGACTGAAACTTACTATAGCCAAGATTATAGGGCAGGTAGAAATCCTTTTGTCACAGCCTCTTAAGTTCTGAGATTACATGTATGATCCACCACCCCTGGCTTATTACCTAGATTTCTTACAAAAAAAAACAAGGAACATCTACACATTTTCCATTGTACTAAATAAATCATTCTTTCAAAATATCTTTTCCCTTTTCATAAATACCAGAGCCATTCCAGTCTTTGGGACACACACACACACATACACAATTTTTTTTTCAGATTACCACTTATTCATGAAAGTTAGTAATAGTTTTCTTGTCAGGTCTTAGTTGCCTTTGAAATTCTATACTGAGTTCCCCCTGTGGGAAGACAAGGTATATTATTACTATGAACTTGAAAGCAAACACAATTTCCCTGACACAAGTCAACTGCAGTCTTGCTAAATTAATTGAATTTACATTTATTGAATTAGCATCGATAACTTTCTTAAGTCTAAAAGTTATGGTTGCCTTTACTATCTTGGTTTTTACCTACATGTGTTCATTGTTTACCTTGTGTTTTCTGTCAGAGGTTGGAGCTTTTAATGGTTTCAAATAATGCATACTTCTCAGAAAGACACAATGCCCATAAAAGCTAGCAAAAGGTTCACAGAATTTAAATGGGTGTGTTTCAAATCATTTTCTTCTCTTTCAGAGAATATCTTGCTTCTAAGCACAAGGGTAGGATCATGTCTAACTCCTGGTCCTGACAGGACCTCCATTTTCTGCTCATTGGCTTTCAGGATACAGCTTTAGGTATGATGCCTCTGTGATCAAATCATTTGACACCAACCTGGAGACTGTCTCCTAAGAATGAAGCAAAGAAACTCCCTACTTCTTAGAGAATCTTGAGGTCTTACTGAGCGTTGGCTGAGACCAATCCTGATTGCCAAAGTTCGATGTGGATTGAGTACAAGGTTTCTGAGATAGACAGATAGATACCCATCCCATTAAGGCAGTAACCAAGAGAGCTCCACCAGTGTGCATCTCAGACCCATTGCCTAACAGGTGACAGAACAATGGACAGATGTCCAGAGCTCATTTCCCTTCTCACACAGAGAGAAGGCTTGGAAAATAGATGTTAGGCTGCCAGCCCCTATTACTGTTCTTGCATCCCCTAAGGCACCCCTCTGTTTATGGCTCTGGTCTTAGTGTCAAGAACCCACACACCTATGGAAAGTGTACAAAGATGCAAAATGTACAATGAAGCCAGTGATTTGTACATCACTGTTAAGGAAGGATGTCCAACTGGGTTCAGGTTAAGGTGGTCAAGAACTTTCCTTGTTGTGGCCAGAGAGATGGAGTTAAGAGAGCATATTGCTCTTCTGGATCAGCACCCACATCGGTAGCTCACAGCTGTCATTAACTCAAGCTCCAGGGAATTCAACATCCTTCCTGGCTCCTTCAGGCACCTGTATACACTGTGTGCGCGTGTGCACACACACACACATACACACACACACACACACACACACACACACACACACACACACACA
>CAJQZJ010000067.1:2150971-2200306 GCA_907164525.1 Lophiomys imhausi
GGTCATTTCCAAAGATATCGTAAGGCTGAATCCTCCAGAACTCGAAAAGATAGGTATCTGGACTCTGCAGAACATGGTCATAGAAGGGAACGAATGGCTTTTAATGGTGAACATGGTCATAGAAGGGAACGAACGGCTTCTAATGGCAATAGAAGGTTAAGGTCTCCAGGATTTTGTACTCGTTGTGGAAAAGGTAAACACTAGTCCCGGGATTGTAGAGCTAAAGCGGATGTCAGAGGTAACCCCTTGCTGGGAAACGAGGGGAGGGGCCTACCGGTTCAGGCCCCCCAAAACAATGTGAACCGTCATCCATCATCCAACCAGAGGGAAACAAACAGGCAGGAAGAACAAAATTAACTATTGCTGATCTTTTACAGGCTACTGAAGGTACTACAGTTTTAGATTTGACCACAGATCAATCTAAAACGTTATCCAAAACAGATGAATGTTATATGTTAACCACTGGTATCTATGTCCTTTACCATCAGGGACAATAGGATTAATATTTGGAAAAAATGGGTTAACTTGTCAAGGATTCTTTATACATCCAGGTATTATAGATGGAGACTTCAAGGAAGAAATTAAAATTATGACATCCATATGGAAAGAGATGACAATTAATGCAGGGGACAAAATTGCCCAACTGCTGCTGTTTCCTTACACCAAGGGCAAGGTTGTTCCAATAGACAGAACAGGAGCAGTCGAAAATAGTGGAAAACGTGTGTATTGGCAAACAATGGTGAGTGATATGAGACCAAAATTAAAAATACACGTGAATGGTATTGAAATAGAAGGATTGCTTGACACAGGAGCGGATGTCACTGTCCTCTCACATGAGTCTTGGAATTCAAACTGGCCACTTCAAAGGGTTCCTACACATTTTATAGGAATTGGTAAATTATCACATGTAAAACAAAGTGTACGATGTCTTAACTGTGTGGGACCAGAAGGGCAAACAGGGAAGTTGAGACCTTATGTGGCTGATGTACCCATAAATTTATGGGGAAGGGATATCTTACAACAATGGGGTACTCAAATTAATATTCCTACAATGCCAGAAATAACAAATGATGAAATGATGGATGCTTTTGAGGAAGGCATTGATATGCATACTCAACAAGAATTGCAAGCAATGTCTAGGGTCCAAACACAGGACACCCCAGACATTGAGATTATAGATACTTTTGAGGAAGGTATTGATGTGAGTACTCAACAACTGCAAGCTATATCTAGTGTCCAAACACAGGACACCCCAGGTATCAAGTTTCCAAATTTATACTAGGGGCCACTGCTGAAATTCCAACAGCCCTACCCTTGAAATGGCTATCAAATAAACCAGTGTGGCAAGAGCAGTGGCCCATAACAAAGGAAAAATTGGAGGCTCTTGAGCAATTGGTAAAAGAACAGCTGGAGGCTCGTCATATAGAAGAGTCTACCAGCCCATGGAATTCTCCTGTGTTTGTGGTAAAAAAGAAATCGGGTAAATGGAGAATGGTAACAGATTTAAGAGCTGTGAATCGAGTAATTCAACCTATGGGTCCTTTGCAGCCTGGTATGCCTTTACCTTCTCTGTTACCAAAGTCATGGCCTTTAATAGTAATTGATTTAAAAGACTGCTTTTTCTCAATTCCATTGCATAAGAATGATAGGGAAAGGTTTGCCTTCTCTGTACCTACTCTTAATAACAGTAGGCCAATCAAGAGGTATTGTTGGAATGTACTTCCACAGGGAATGTTGAACAGTCCAACTCTGTGTCAATGTTTTGTACAAAAACCATTAGAAATAATGCGTAAGCAGTTTCCTCGATCTATTATCTATCATTATATGGATGATATTTTGTTGGCTGATTCTGATGTAGTTGTTTTAGAGAACTTATTTAAGGAAATGCAAAGAATTCTACCACTATGGGGGTTAAAAATTGCTCCTGAAAAAATACAAAGAGGAGATTCAATCAACTATTTGGGTTATAAAATAAGTCAACAGAGAATAAGATCGCAAAAGGTACAAATCTGTAGAGACCAATTGAAAACTCTTAACGATTTTCAAAAATTAATGGGAGATATAAATTGGCTAAGGCCTACCCTTGGTTTAAGTACTCATGAGTTAAGTAATTTGTTTCAAACATTACAAGGGGATTCAAATATAAACAGTCCAAGATGTTTAACTGCTGAGGCAGAAAAGGAATTAATGTTGGTAGAACAAAGATTGCAAGATGCATACATAGATCGAATTGATCCCCAACTTGATTGTATTTTGGTCATTTTACCATCAACTCATTCTCCTACAGGGCTTATTATGCAACGGGAAGATAGTATTATGGAATGGATTTTCTTACCACATAAACAAAGTGAAAAATTAAAGACATACATAGAAAAGATATCTGAATTAATTGTAAAAGGTAGAATAAGACTACGTCAATTATCAGGAATGGACCCGGCTGAAATAGTAGTGCCTCTTACTAATGCTGAGATTATGTCATTGTGGGTAATCAATGAAGATTGGCAAAGAGCTTGCAGTAATTATTTGGGAGAAATTAATAACAAATTTCCAAAAAGCAAACGTATACAATTTATAAAAAGAACTACTTGGATTCTTCCTCGTATTGTAAAGGGAACGCCAATTCCTGATTCACCAACCTTCTATACTGATGCTAACAAGATGGGAATGGCAGGTTATAAGACAGACAAAATCAGCAAGGTAATCAAAAGTCCATATACCTCAGTTCAAAAAGCAGAATTGTATGCAATCCTTATGGTGTTATTAGATTTTCCAGAGTCTCTTAACATAATTACAGATTCTCTAAATGCAGAAAGAGTTGTGTTGCACATAGAAACTGCTGAATTTATTCCCGATAACACAGAATTAACTTCTTTATTTATACAATTGCAACAGGTCATCAGAGGTAGAAATAATCCATTATATATAACCCATATTCGATCCCATACAGGTTTGCCAGGTCCACTGGCACAAGGAAATGAGGAAATTGACCAGTTACTCACAGGAAATGTGTTGGAAGCCTCAAAATTTCATCAGAAACATCATGTTAACAGTTCAGGTTTAAAGAAAAAATTCTCTATTACCTGGCAACAAGCCAGGGAAATAATTAAAAAAATGTCCTATGTGTTCTCTGTATAACCAAATTCCATTACCTGCTGGTAGTAACCCTAGAGGTACTAAAAAGAATGAAATTTGGCAAATGGATGTTTTTCACTTTGCAGAATTTGGAAAACAAAGGTACGTACATCATACCATTGATACATACTCCGGCTTTCAATGGGCAACTGCTTTAAGTTCTGAAAAAGCTGATTGTGTGATTGCACATTTGTTAGAAATAATGGCATTTATGGGTGTACCTGCACAAATTAAGACTGATAATGCTCCTGCATATGTATCTAATAAGATGAAGCAATTCTTTGCATATTATAATATAAAACATGTTACTGGTATACCACACAATCCTACAGGACAAGCAATTGTAGAAAGAGCTAATCGTACCTTAAATGAGATGCATTTTAAACAAAAGGGGGAATTAAAGAATCCCAGGGATAGATTACACAATGCATTGCTAACTTTGAATTTCATAATGTTGGGGAAAAGGGTACCACTGCAGCTGAGAGACATTGGGTTATACAAAAAACTGAGGAATTAAATCAACCAATATATTATAAGGATATGTTAACTTTAGAGTGGAAACCTGCAATGGTTTTAAGATGGGGACGTGGTTATGCCTATGTGTCTACAGGGAATGAAAAAATGTGGTTACCAACCAAACTTATAAAGATTAGATCTACCAGGGAGAACCTCCCATTAGCTGAAATATGAATGTCTTCGCATGGTAAGAATATTTTATTAACTTTATGGTGTTCATGATATTCCAATCTTTTATCCAGGATGGACAGAGTTTATGCCTTAAAATGGACTTACAAAGTTGTTCTATGCCTTCCATTTGCTCAAATTTAGAGCAAAAATTTATTTTCAGAGCCAAGGACTGAATGACAATAACAACAAGACAAATGGGCCAGAAGATTCAACCTAACATACTGCTTCAATCACTGTTTTCTTAAAAACTTTGCATGCAAATCATTTTTAAAAGCGCTAGTCCAAAAAATGATCGATCTTACAGAGACTGGACAATAAAAGTTATAGGTAACTTTCCCGAGAATTGGCCAATATCTCAATTTTTGAAGGGTACCCAAAAATATTTATACTCCATTCCCAAAAGATGGGTTGGAAGCTTTTCGTTATGTTATGTGTTGTGATTGTTTGTTGTCGTCTAGAATGAATGGATATATGTTATGTGTTGTGAATTGGATTTGAGGATTTTCTTTTTTCCCTCATTCTATTTTTTTGTCTCTTTTATTATTAAAAGCTTAAGATTATTTTGTTATATTGGTAGAAATTTAAGATTCTGTTTATTTTTTATTTTTTTATTTTATTTTATTTTTTTTTTTTGGTTTTTCGAGACAGGGTTTCTCTGAATATCTCTGGCTGTCCTGGACTCACTTTGTAGACCAGGCTGGCCTCGAACTCACAAAGATCCGCCTGCCTCTGCCTCCCAAGTGCTGGGATTAAAGGCGTGCGCCACCACTGCCCGGCGATTCTGTTTATTGATGCAAGTTTAAAAAATGTTTTGTATGTAATAGAAAGTAAGTTTATTGATAAGAATTTAAAATGTTTTGTTTGCTTTAATGTCTTTTGTCAAAAGAAGTAAATACAACTATGTATTGTGAGAAGTTTAAGGTTATTTTAACACTTGCTTTAATGTATATTGATAAAAATTTAAAGTTAGTTTGTGTATTGTACATAGACAATTTATTTACATTGTATATGTAGATATTATGTAGATTTATTTTTTATTTTACTAGAAGGGGCATATGTAGGGGTTAGATAAATTAGATTTAGAAAATATATAGGAGTTTCTGATACTGTCTCTTAATTCGGGGCCTGAAGAGCATTATCAGCATGAAGTCAGCAAAAACAGGAAAGACTTAATAGACTGAAAAACAAGGTTGAAGTCAGGAAAAACAGGGAAGACTCAATAGACTTGAAGAAACAAAGTATCTGGCCTGACATTGTTTTCAGCTGCTAAGTGGGCGGAGCCCAAATTAAGCTGAAACAGAGTTCCTCCTATTTAAGGACAGTGCATGGAGCCCAGATAAAGAAGAAGAGGCCCCTGATGCTAGAGAGCTCCAAGAGTCCTGCTGAAAAAACGGCTGGCCATTGATGGCCAGCTCTCTCCCTGAAGCAGAAAGAAGCCAGTGAGCAAAGAAAGCCTGAGCAAGACACCAAAAGGCCAAGGACTGGACCCTGTGGCTCAGCTTTTGCCTGGAGGGGTTTGATCTGTCTGATCAGTGGCCTAGGGGAAACTGTGCCTGGCTTTAAGGACTGAGGCAGAGCAGCTGAGTTCCTGATTCAAAAGAAGTAAGTTGGCCTGCAAGACGGCTGGGGTCTCCCACAGAGAAGAAAGCATGAAGCCTTATTTAAGGTGAGACTGCAATAACCAACTATCCTGACGAACCTGCATCTGAGAGATCCAGAAAAAGGACTGCTAAGTGCATTAAAGGATCTACAACAAAGACTGTGTTCCTGACGACTGAGGACCTGCCCCAGAGACTGTATCATTCTAAAAGGTTATGAAAGTAGTTGTTATAATTATCAATAGTTTTAGTGGATAGGTTAAAGGGGTTGTAGGAATTTATAGGATTAATAGTTAAGAAATTGTTGGTGTTTTTTATAAGTGAATTTAGTAATAAATAAATAAGTGTTAAATAATAATTTAAAAGTTCAGTTACAGGGAACTGTTAAGAAAGGGTTCCCCTCTATCTCTCACCTCCTTCCTTTTAGAAGGGTTCTAGAGTGCCTGTTCATGAGGTTGTGTTTGATCTGGTGTACATGAGGAAAACCAGGAAGAGAGAGACCTGAAGGAACAGTGCCTCTGAGGAAGTGAGCGAGGGTGAGATGGAGTACCAGGTGATAGCCAAGAGTACCTATGGGGGGGGGGTTAGCCCACAGTAATAAGCAGGAAGAAGATGGTGTGGGTCAAACACAGGTATGCTAGTAAGAAGTCAGACAAGAGGGTAAAATTTAAGGAGAAGGAAAGAAGAGGCAAAACTTAGTAAAAGTTGAGGGAAGAAAAGAAGAGGTAGATAGGACAGAATGGATGTGTGGAGCTGAACATGGTGACACTTGCTTGTAATCCCAGAACCTGACCTGAGAAGCAGAGGTGAGGAGGAAGGTTGTGAACTCCAAAACAGCCATGCCTACACAGTAAGACTTTGTCTTGAGATGTATCAATATTTACTGTGAGAAAGAAAAATGAAAGAGAAGAGAAAATGAAAAACAAGAAATTAAATCTGGGGCAAGAAAGGAGGTGGTAAAAGAAAATTATCTGGACAATGAGGTGAGAGACATAGAAACTAGAAAACAAGGAAAGGGAAAAAGAAGCAAAACACTAAGATAATGCACGACTTCATAATTATCTCCTTGAAGGATGGGCTCAGCCATGTTTCTGACAAGCACATGATGACGACTTCTCAGAGCAGCCAGTGAAGCTGAGTGAGACTCAGCAGTAGACTTGGCTGGACCATGGCAGCCACTGAATACCATGATCAAAATACTCAATTTCATCAGGTTTTGAATAAGCAAACAGATGTAGAATCATAAGATTTTGTCAAAGTTTAAAGCTTGAGTGATGTCAAAACCCCTATGTAAAGGATGAGTCCCTTCACATACCCAAGACTCTGCTAGTCCTTTCAGATGGGAGAAAATCTAGAACATTCACTCACCTCCAGGTGTTAACCTCCTAGGAGTCTCAGAGACTGTTCTAGTCTCTTTATGGACCTCCTTTAGAACCAAACCTGAGGACTGAATTTCTGGGTCCCAGGGAATCTGGGAAGGATTTTGCAGCTTCAGCATTGTCCTCTTAACACGATCTTTGGGCTATTTGGAAGCCTTCCAGAAGGGAAGTTTCTCTCAAGTTGCTAACCTCCGTTCCAGGATGGTGTCTAAGCCTCAGGTGATGGCATAGCCCTGAGACACTGGAGGGAAGGAAGGGGTGAGTTTGAGCATCACCCCCCCCCTCCGCTTCCTCCCTGACTGGCCTTATGTGAGGTGAATATCTCCTATCTGAACATCTTAATTCCACTCATATGGTCCACTTCTTGGTTATTTTCACTTCCTGGAAATATTTCTTGGTCCCTTGAAGTATTCTGAGACCTAAGGAGAGAATAGGACTCCCAGGACCCTTCATTTCCTTTCCTTCTGCCTGGGCTTTTCAGGGAATGGGTGCATCGGTACCACACACTGAGACTCCAAAATACAACTGTGCTCTGGCCAGCGGTGGAAACAGGTGCCTGGGGTAACTCATTGGCTCTTTCCTTCCCTCTGACTACTCTTTCCTTAAGTCTGGGGAGGTGTAGAAGTGGGGATAGGAGGAGTGAAAAAATGAAAAATTAGTCCAATTATGTCACCGTCCAAATCTTTTGTATATGGCCCGGGCTCCGGAAGAAGAGAAACCAACGGTTTGATCAATTTGGTATTCATGCTTGGACATCAGTAACCCTTTCCAGAAGTGATGGAGACAAAATGCCTAGGGACGCCGAGGTGTGGTGAAAGAGGATCAGGAAGCAACAGCTACCACCTCTATGTTACTCTCCTGCATGAGCATATATGTCTTACACTAGAAAAATCTCTATTTTATCTTGATCTGTTAAGCCAGCATGATGTCCAGTGATATTTGTAACTTGATGTGGATTTGATGACAAAGAGCCCAGATGCCCTTTGGGGCAGTAGGAAGGCATTGCCAGCAGGCATTTGAAACAAATGCCCCCAAGAAAAGAGAGGAGCATATTTTTGTATAAGTTCTGCAACTTTGCTCAAAACACATTTTCCAATCCCGGGGCGGTGCACTAGTAAATTTCCATGTGACGATGTGTCTACCTGGGAGGCCCCATTCCTCCTGGCACCATACCACTCCAAAGAGGCCCTGCTTGGAAATCTCATTTTTCTTACAACAGATGCTGGGGTTCAGTCCAGATGTCTTAGACATGTTTTCAGTGTGTGCATGGTGCTGGCGCTGGGATGGAAAGTGAGCCAGAGATGGACGGGAGAGTGTATTAGAGCTTTCTCTCTCCTCTGCCTGGCTCTCAGCATATATTTGTTCTCTCCCACAAACCTGGCTGGCAGTAGCAAGGGCTATGAAAGTGGAACATGATGAGGGCCAGGCTAGCAGTCTGGATCCTTTCAGTGGAAAATACTCCTGGGTGTCTTAACAGGACTCCACCATCTCTGAGATGACTTTCTTTGAAACAACAATGTGCAAACTTCCATCAGTCAGGAAACAAAACAATAAAACAAACCAAGGAGCTAAGGTGTTAATAACACAACTGCTCATCCCCACCCCTAAGACTCTGATTTCTCATGTCTGGGATGGCGGACCCAAGAATCAACATGTTTAGTAAGCACCCATGGAATTCTGATACAGGTGATTCCCGGCAGCATGCCGACAAACACGCGGGTGAAGAGCTTCATGAGCTCTGTCAGCCCTTGGCTTCCCTTATGCTTCAGACCTTGCCTAGTCTCTACAGCCAATGTCTCCTATTCTTGCCCACCTGTTTTAGTGGCACACCAAAACTGCACTTGGGCATTTGTGAGCTGTGAGCTACAAGACGATTACAAGCAAGAGGCCAATGCAAATAAACAATGGGGAAAGACAGCTTCTGGACTAGATCCTGCAACCCTGAAACACTTGCTGGCTCTGTACAATTTAAGATTTGCTGCAGATTGTTTTCCTTGTTGGTTGTTTCATTCTTTCTTTTGTCTCTCAAATGAAACACAACTTCTCTGGAGGAGAACTCAATCATATATTTTCTTCAGTTTCCCCACTGTCTACCATTTATTGGTGCTCATAACGGGAGGAGAGCCTCTAACTTCTTATTGAGTTATTTCCAAAAGTTCCTTCTTCCTCAGTTATTTGGATCTTGCAGTTCATTAGGACAATCCAATAGAAGGTAGCAATGCTCCCAAATGTTTGTTTAACTGGAGATGCAGTTGAACTATATACTAATAGTACTACAAGATTTAAAATAACCTGTAATGTGCGTTTTATTGGAAAATGGGTTCCAGATTCCAGTAGAAGATGCCAGGAGCTCATTTTTTTCTGTCCGTTGTTCCAGAACAGGACTGGACTCATGCTGTAGGAACTCCCTCTGTCCCTGCATGTACGGGCATGCATGTGCACACACACACACACATACTCACATACACAGACACACAGGACACACACACAGACACGTAGATGGACACACGAACAGATGGACAGACGGACAAACAGACTGGAGCAAGGTGTTTACCTGTCAGAAAATGCTTCCTTAATTCTGACAGAGTCAGGACAAGGGATCCGGAAGAAAGAGCATTTCAGGGAGTCAGAGTCAGGTGGTTCTTGAGAGACTGTGGTGGACTGAGCCCTTTATCTGCAGCACAGAGACCAGTTCGAGTTATCTGGCTATTGCAGCAGTAACAGCTTGACAGTGGCGGTCATACCAAGTGAGGGTTTATCGCACACTGTAAATATTTGAAGGGTTTTTAAGTATTTATTGCTGGATAATGAACCACTAGAAAATGGGGTACCTTTAAAAAACAACTAGTTAGTTTTCTCATGATCCTATGTTGGCTAGCTCAGGGGTGTGCTGTGAAACCGCATCCAGCTCACAGGGAGCTCGGGCATGGATTTTGTGGATGTGAGGGCCACTAGGTTCCCTCTCTCTTTGTGTAGTTTTTCCAGCGGAGCAGCCATATATGGTAGCTCATGCTGTTTAAGAAGCAAAACAGAAATTTCTAAATCTCCTCTCCTCCCTCTTGGTCCATCTTTCAGACAGTGTCAACATGTAGCCCAGGCTGCCCTGAAACTCACTAGGTAGGTAGCTCATCCTCCTTTAGCCCACTCAGTGCTGGGCTTATAGGTGTAGCAACCACACCTAGCCAGAAACTTCTAGAACTTTGTGAAAACAAGCTGGTCACTGGCATAGCTTCATTTCCAATTAGAAAGGCCCAGGATTGCCCAAATTAAAAAGAAGAGACTACACTAAAGCTTGTATCCCTAGAGTCATGGTAATGGACTGCCTTAGTTGAAGAGAGACTCTGAGTCTGAGCATGAAATTCTATAGTACAGCCATCATGGGAGTATTGCTGACACTCCCAGAAGAAACTGCTAAATAGTTTTGTTTATATGTCTTTTCATGTAAGTATTCTGGATGTAAATTTCACCTTGTCCTCTTTTATTCAATTTCCTCAGCCTGGGCTTTCTGCCTATCAATATGGCCACCCACTTTATCAGTTAAGACATCACAGAATCTTGATATATTACCATGGGTTTTCAAATGCTCTCCAGATAATTACACATAATTTTCCAAAGTTTGCACAGAGCTTACTTTAAAAAAAAAAACAAAAAACAAAACAAAACTGACTCACCCAGAGTCATGGTTGGCCCTACTATAATATTCTTTCAGGTTTACGGCTGACTTGAAGGGCAAAGAGAGAGATGGAAGTGAAAGTACCTTGGGAATTGTGTACAGCCCTGGTGTGGTGGAGACAAGCCTGGTTGCCTTCTACAGCTCCCTTCTACAGCACACTTCTGTTTGATTGCTAGTGGCCATGTGCCCTGCCTCCTCCCTTCTAAGTGTGGCCACATGGCTAAGTTCTAACCAGAGAAAAAGAAGACAGAAATAGTAGACAGGCTACTCAAAGGGAACTGACTTCAAATGCAAAGTGGGTCACTGAGATGGCTCAGCAGATAATGGTGTTTGCCACACAAGCCTGGTGACCTAAGTTTCATCCCTGGTCCCCAAAATCCACGTTAGAGTGGTAGGAGAGAGTGAGAGAGTTGACCTTTGACCTTCACGTGCATGTTGTGGCATGCACACCCACACATGGGCATTATGCCAAGCACATGCAGGCACACAGGCACGCATACATACACACACATGTATACACAATTACAATAAATAAAGTCTTATTCATAACTGGGAACTGATCCTCGGTTCATTTTGAATTGCTTCTTCCTGCTGCCCATACTAAGGATATGAATCTGAGAGCTGAAGGCAACTTTAGAGTAGAGGCCACATTCCAGTACGGTAAAACACAAGACAGATGGACTCTGGGTCGGTGATGACCATGAAGTTTTATTTTAACCCTGAACTCTAGAAATAGATATCAAGGTCAAAGTCAAGATGGAGGAAGAGAGATTCTTATTGGAGCCATTGCTATCTGGGCTTTCTTGTTATAGTTAGCTCTATCTTATATACCTGACCCTACCCATATAAGACATAAACTGATATCTCTATATAGATAATACTATATCTCTGTATAGTGTAATCTACTCATGTGTTTGTGTCTGTGTGTCCTGTTATGAATGCTATCTGTACTATATATAGAGGCAGAAAAATGGATAAGAAGCAGTGACTAAAATTACAGGGAGTTCTCACCTGGACCACCTACCAACCTCTGTGTCACCATCAGCCTGCATTTTAACTGTTTTATGTAATTTAACTTATGTATATGTGTGTGCAGGTGCCATGGAGGCCAGAAGAGGGCATTGAATCCCCTGGAGATGGGAGTTAAGTCCCCATCTGAGTCTTGGAAACCCAACCCAGGTCCTGTGCAATCCACCCTTAATGGAGGAAGCCCCACCTCTGTGTGAACTACAAGTACAACCACAACTACATCTCCATCTCCCATGGCCTTTCACTCCTTTATTACAATCCCTGCCCCACCCCATCCCTCAGACACTAGGCTCTCATGAAATTCTCTATGGAAGTAAAAAACACAACAATGCTCCTACCTCAGCCACTTAAGTGATGGAGTTATGGGTGTGTGCCAACAGACCTGCCTTGAAGAATCATTTTCAACTGCATTATTTGTTTGTTTGGTTTCTTTTCATGTGCACTCCACTGACTAGCATAGGCCCTGGTATGGAGTATAATGAGTATTTGTTGAATGAGAGAAGTTTGGCTGCCCTTGTGACCGCACATAGTGAAACACCTTTCCTCTTTCCCCTTTCCCACTTACTGTCACATTTCCCTCTCTGCCACACAGCTTGTGCACACACCAAGTCTAAGGCTAAGCCAGATAACTGTGATCAAACTCCCATTAGTACCCCGTGGTACTTACTGAATGGATGGTAGTGTATTTGGTGTCTAAGTCATTGTTTTATGGAAGGAACGGGTAACTTCTCACCCGGAAGGGAGAGGCTGTTCTTTGCCACCTAGTCATTCTCCTAATGGAGGCAAAAGTAGACAGGTGATCTGAGCCAAGACAGAGTGGAAAGGGTGGGAGGGAGGTTAGTGGGAGACTCGGCTCTTCAGTCTTTTCATACTTATTCCTACAAGGGTTTCTATCCTCTATCCCCCTTGTTTACAGTTAAGACATTTTGTTTGTTATTTGGACTATAAAGGTGTACATTAAACATAACCATTCCAATAGTAAAGCAAAAAAATCCTTACTCCAGCTTTGTTAAGTTTCAGATTTTATGCAGATAATGAGTTTGATGAAGGCAATTACACTTGGGTGTTTCCTGAAGTGCCACCACAGTTTACATCACAGTTGTGAGCAATTAATTAAAAGGTACCTTCTGAGCTTTCTATCAGTTCCAAGTCTTCTGGAGTCTTCTTCCTGAACCCATCTAGCCTTTGGTGCTAAGTGGATGTCCCTGTGTTGGGATGCTCTAGAGCCTCCTGAGTGCTCTATGGTGATCTGCCCATGCACAGCCTCACCCCTGCTGAGATGCTTCAGTGCCTTAATTATGAAATTTCATTTTTGGTTTTATAATTTAGCCAAATGTGGGACTTTTGGGATTGTCCCTAGGAACTGCTTTTTGAAAAAGATCTTGTTTCCTTCTTTTAGGTTATGCAAAATATTATCACTCCAGGATCCTATGGCCCGACTCGTTTCTCTGACCTGAAGACTCATGGTTATTTTTGTAAAAACCAGAATCCCCTCCCCCATGCCTTTTTCAAGTGCAGCTCATGGGATCAGCCATCTACATCTACGTACCGATTGGTTGGAAAGAGATCCTTTGACTGGGCTGTGAACCCAAAAGAGCAACACATCCTTGAAGGCCAGCCTAGTGGTAAAGAATGTAGAGAACATCAAGGATCGGCAGCCATTCTATTGGCCCACAATGAGGATCTTCACACAGAGCTAGCCCCAAGAATTAGCTGTGTGCAAACATGTCCTCGCTTCTTTATTTATAAGACAGTTTGGTTGGCAGTATTTATTTCTCTATTGTCTAAGGTTTCAAGAGTTTGGAAATGATAACGCTCTGATTGGTCTGTTACGTAGCTCAGAGACTCATGCAAGCAGGTGCTTAAAAATGGACTTTGCAGATCATGGTTCCCATCAGAAACCTCAGGTAGCTTTGAACTGGAGCAGAAGTCTCATGCTGCTTCATGGTTGAGCTTCTTCTTGGGCCGATTCAAGCACACTGGAAGCAGAAGCACAGTACAGAGAGAGACATTAGCCACACTTTCCCAGGATTAGCTGAACTAAAGGAGAATGTAGGCGAAGTCTCACACAGCCCAGTGATGCCGCCGAGGCTGAAATCCATTTTTTGCTTTAAGGAATCTGAACTGCTTTTGAAATAAACACATCTGGATTGGAGGTCAACCATGTAAACAAGTTCTGGACCCCTTGCTTCTGTCTGAAAAGAAAATATGAAGGAACTGGCTAGGGTTTTCTGAGCAGGTCTTAAAGAAGTTGAACATCACCAGCTTTTCCTTCTTTTACCTTTATTGTTTATTTGATTTCTTTACAGAGGAATCTGAGTCATGTCTCCAACATGTGCCCAAACATGGCCCTTACTTCTAAACGTATTTACTTCTCAGTTCTTGTCAAACAGTCAGATTTGGAAAACGAGAGCCAAGTCTAAATCACAGCACATAGAATGCCTCTCCATCAACGTGGACTTGGCAAAGACGGAGTCTGTGTCTCAGGATGGCCGGGACTCACCTGGGACTGTACACTCCATGAGGCAGCGCTGGCATTGAACCCTGACTCTAGCCCACTAAATGGTACAGAAACATTTACTTTGTGCCTCATTGCATTTTAGAAAGCTTTAAAAAAATGATAATAGAGCATTTCCAGCACAAGTCGATATGCCTCAACTGTTGCCATGTGTCATTAGTGTGAAATGGTATTCTTTGTCCGTATGTTGACTTTTTCATGAACTTAAAAACATGTCGACTTTTAGCTTATTTTCTGATTGTCAAAGACTATTCGTTTTCAAATGTTTCTTCTTTAGGGAGCCTCTAATTTTATAAATGCCATGAAAAAATATTCTGCAGTAATTAAGCCTGTGAGGGTAGAGGAACAAACCTGCAGAGTCTCAACATCACCAAGATGTCATCTTCCTAAATAAGGAGAACAACCCATGACAGATTTCATTCTGCTAACCGTTTGAAGGTATTGTCGTCTCCACCATTGGATGAATACCTCATCAACCACTGTTTAATGATTTCTTTGGGGTTTGGGCTTGGAACTGAAACAGGTATAACTATCCCAGACTAGCCTGAAACCCTCTATATAATCTATGTCTCAAACTTGTACAATTCTCCTGCCTCAGCTTCCCATTTGGCAAAATTAGAAGCATGAACCAGCACACTGGTTCTTAATGAAATATTTCCAAAAGGATAACGTATGGTCTCAGGGTAAATTCTACAAACTCAGCACCATCACTTAGGACCTCAGCTACAGTACAATGAGATTTAAGCTCAACATTTTGTTCCAGAAAGTATGGATTGTGCTCTTGGCTCCCTAGCACTGATCTATATGTGGCTGTTTTAAAACACAGAAAACACACACACACACACACACACACACACACACACACACACACACAAACGCATGCACGCACATGCACATGTGCACACACACTGAAAGGATTTGAAGAGCCTAGCTGGTTTCATGTAGGGAAAACACTTCAATTTCTGGTCATGTACTTACTCAAGTGCTTTATCTTGGTGTGAAGAGCCCTGAGTTTAATTTCAAAGAACTTGCTGATGACTTCACCAAATGAAAAGGTCGGGATTATCTGGATAAATTCCAGACATGTTTTCCTGCAAGAAGAAACTACAGGACAACCATTTTGTAAGACTGGTCTGGAGAACAGGCCTGAGGATCCAGTTCCAGAATGATTCATTTTAGAACAGTAGTTCTCAAACTTGAGTGGGCATCAAAATTACTTGGAGGATGCTCTAAAAGATAGATGAGTCCACTGGTGGAGTTCCTGACTTGGTAGGTCGAGAGGCAGACCAGAGAATTTGAATGTCTAGGAATAATGCTGATGTAGGAAGCACGTACTTTGAGAGGAAATTAATTGGCCTAGATACTGGGTGAGAAATACGTGTCAATGTCAAGCAGAGTAGACAGGGACATGCCAGAGCCTGTAAGTAAATGTAGCAAGGGAAAGAGGGGAGATAGATTCATATGCAGTGAGGTTGAGCTGGGCATCTGAAAGGAAGGTATAGTCAGGATTCTTCGGAGGAACAGAACCAAAAGCATGAAACTATATTAAAAGAATCTATCATATCAGCTTACATTAAAATAATAGGAGCTGTTGTCCCACACGTGAGAGGCTAAGGGCCTGGTATTACTTGGTCCTTGAGACTGGATTCTCTGCAGAGAATCACTGTTTAGACCAGGGTAGCCTCAAAGTTACAGGGACTTGAGTGCCCTCCTGACTTCAGGGATAAAGGTATGTGTCATCAAGCCTGGTCCCAGTCACACATTTTATTGATGTGATAAATATCTAAGGGGAGTCATTTCAAAGAAGGGGTGGTTGGTTTGGGCTTATGGCTTCAGAACTTCTAATCCACGATCAGTTAGATCTATTGCTTTGAGCCTGAAGTGAGGCAGAACATCATAGCAGTGAGAGAATATGGCAGAAGCTGCTCACCTTACACCATTTGGGAAGGAGAGACAGACACAGACAGACAGACAGATAAACAGACAGACAAACATGACAGAGAGAGAAGATGCTTGTTTCAGTGGTCTCCTCCATCTTTCCCCTTTGTTCCACCTGGGCTCCCACCCCCTTAGTTAGATATCTGCATTCAGGGTGGGTCTTCCCTCTCAGTTACTGTCCCCCATGCCAGTTATCCCTGGAAACACCGTCTCAGACACACTAAGCAATAGGTTGTACTTATCTCCTAGGCATCTCTGAATCCAAGAAAGTAGACCATCAAGATCAATCCTTGCGGGAACAGGATTATAGACAACCATCATGGGAATCCATGGGCAAGATTCAGAAAATAATTTATTACTTCTGCTTAAAAAAAAAAAAATCCACTGGCCAAGTCATCACATTAAGTCAGTAAGAAAATTTTTGGTGACCAGCAAGCCAGCCTCTGCCACACGGAGTTGAAGGAAAGCAAGACATGATGGTTGCTATCAGTAGGCCAAAGACCTCAAGACCTCATTGTTTCACTCACAAACCAGTAACACAACCTGGAAGAGTCCCTTGTGAGATGTCTTGTCATTGCACTGATCCTCCTCTAGGTGGGGAGCAAAGTGGCTCAGAGATGGACCCTGCCTAGGAAGGCAGCATGCTCACCTCTTCCTGTGTGTGCCTGAGGGACGTTGTGCTCTCTCCGTCTCTGAACTAAACGCTCTCATCTAAAAATATCACATCAAGGAATGCAGCCACGTCTGGCTGCTGTAAAAGGAGATGGGTGTTTTCTCCATCTATTATCTTTTGAATGGACCCATTTAAAATATCCTGGATGGAGAAGTCTGTGCTTCAAACGCCGGCACATATTTCTTGCTTTGAGTGTATTTTTAGAATTTGTTACACTGTCTGGAAATGTTAATTGAGAAAGGCTACCTCTATTCTTTTAGCACATTCGGGGAATATCTTCAAGGATGATACCACTGCATGTCAGAGGTTTTTAAAGTGCTAAGACTGAGGACTGTTCACTTTGGGGAAATGAAGACAGAGTGAGAATATAATCATATACAGAGAGAGAGAGAGAGAGAGAGAGAGAGAACTATCATCATAAATGATTCTGCTTAGGAGAAAGTGTCTTTCCTTTGTCATGAAAAACAATCTAAGATTTAGAAGTCTGATCCCCAAAACATGCAAACCATAGAACAGTTCTAAAAGGATTTTTTTAAAATGATAATTTATAAGATTTTTTTTATTCAACATGTAGGTTTTTTTAATGTTTATTTATTACTTCGTTAGGTCTCCATTGCCACCCCCTCCCGGCCCCTCCCTCCCACCCCCTACTCCCTCTCCCACTCTTCCCATCCCTCCGGTGTAGGGTGTCTCTGTGTATCAGTCCCCTCAGTTCATTAGTCACATGAGGTCTAAGAGCTTCCTCTTGCACAGGAGGCATATGTGGCAGTTCCACTAGGGTGGGGTGTCCCACTAACAGGTAACCACGCCCCTGTTCCTGCTCTTTTGGGTCTATTGATTGTAAGATGGTTATCCTATACTATAATGGCCTAAATCCAGTTATAAGTGGATATATGTCATATGTATCTTTCTGAGTATGGGTTAGCTCACTCATGATACGCTTTTCTAGTTCCATCCATTTGGTTGCAAATTGCATGGTTTCCTTGTTTCTGATAGCTGAGTAGTATTCCATTGTTTAAAAGGATTTTTAAAGGAATAAGCATTTGAAAATGGTAATTACACCCTCGCACTAACTGAGGGATACCACACTTGGAAAAAAGTGTGATCTAAACTGTGTCAATGGGAGTCTTGGGGTTGTTACCTGCTCTGTGGTGACGTTACAGCAAACTTGCTGGTGACTGATGAACTTTTTTTTGTTCTTGTTTTGCTTTTCTTTTTAAGTTTTGTTTGTTTGGTTGGTTTTTGTGTTGAGACAGGGTTTTTCTGTGTGGCCCTGGCTGTCCTGGAACTCACTCTGTAGACAAGAGTGGCCTCGAACTCAGAGATCTGCCTGCCTGTGCCTCCCACATGCTGGGATTAAAGATGAGCGCCACCACGCCTGGCTGCTTTTTAAGTTTTAATTGTTATTGCAGATGCTTGTGTTTAGGGAAGTAATAATGGCTAGTTCAAAATATTGATTTGCAATTACATAAAAACATTGTGTAAACACAACTTGATGAAATCGGTTGAAGTAACTACCTAAACAGCAGAAACACACTTCAGGGCAAATAAGTGAGAACTCAGGTGGTCTAGGTGAGCAATCATCTCTAAGGCTGAAATGTGAACAGGGTAAGTGAGAAAATAGCCTTTCAGAGTTCTCACAGGAGGGAGAAGAGATAGCGTGAGCACGCCTTAGAGATTTGGAGAGGTGCTGGGGCAAAGGATGGTTTCACTCAACCCCAGAAGCCCTTTAAAATCCCCTGGGAGCTTTAAAACATGTGGTGAGGGTTCCCTAGACCTCTGAGGTGATCACATCCTGAAAGTCCCAAGAACAACTGTTCCAGGAGAGGGTCTCTCTTGCTTCACTTTACCCATTGAGCCTCAGAGAAAGTAGAAGATAGGAATACGCAAGCTGAGACAGGGTAAAGAATGGGCAATAGGACATTATCAACAGCCCTTGTGGCCCTACACATGGCACAGCTTTGACCTAAGCCCCTGAGTACAGACCAGAGTCAGCCTTCTCATCCTCTCTCCCCTCATCATGAGAATCTCAAAAGTTTCATGTGCTGGGAAACCAGAATTTCAGTTTCATTATGTGTTCTCCCGCTGTAATGTGGTTACACCTCACACTCTACCTCTCTTCGGCATGGTTATCAAGCTGCGATAGCCAGCTTCTCCTCAGAGCTTCAGGGAACCTATGTCCAGTAACATTCTCTATTTACTGACATCACAAAACATATGGACTTCCCTATGCTAGGCACTGCTAACTTATTCATTACCCAGTCTGGGCTGAGTAAAGAAGGAACCAGATTCAAGGTCCCACACTCAGCCCATTAGGTTACAAGGCCAGCTCTCTGATGAAGAATAGTGACTATTGCCTTCCAGAGACTGGCTTCTGGGGTATGACCTGCTAATGGGCTGTGGCAAGCTTGCCCAACACATCCAGGCACAGACACAGAGGCTTTATCAGGTTAATGTCTCCCAGCGAGTTAAAAGAACAGCTGGGAAACCCCTCCTCTGTACCAAGTTATTTCTTCTAGGCCACGATTTTGAGGGACATTGTGACTTGGCGGAGTTTCTTGACATTGAGCAGGTCCCCAAGACCATGGAGAGTGGCTCTCTTGAGGAAACTGCTTATTGTCTCTGTGGATAAGGAGGCCAGACAGGTCGCTGAAATTTCATGCCAATAGTTGAGGGTGCATTTTGTAGTTTATCAGAGGAAGAACAACTTGGAATGCCACCTTTGAATGCACCAGAGGCAAATCATCTTCGGATTTTTGTAGTCCACCAGTAATGCTGTCTTTCAACAATCTAACATTGCTCCAAAATTATGGGAAAGTTTAAGTATCAAAAGCCTAGAGCTGGGGAAGGGGAGCCTTCCTTCTACAGTAAAAAAAAAAAAAAAAAAAAAAAAGGCTTTCTTGCTGTTCACTTCATGTATTCAGTATAGCAGAATGGTATAGGCGGGGTAATATGCACATGCATTTGGAGCCCAAAGGCTGATGTTGGGAATCATTCCCAAACAGTCCTTCACCATATTCACTGAGGCAGGGCCCCTCAAACCCAGGGCTCACCAACATGGCTAGTCTCCCTAACCAGCTTGCTCTGAACATCCTACAGGCAGGTCACCATACCAAGCTGACATTTGTGTGGGTTCTGGGAATCCAAATTCCAGTTCTCACCTTTTCTAGCCAAGCACTCCCAGTGTGGATCCTAATGCCATTTATGAGGGAGGAAACTTCATGAGCTAATCAGCTTTTAATGTTATCATATTCAGAGCCCATAGATTTTGAAGGAAATCCATTCAAACCCTAGCATCTCATGATATGACTGTAGGATTAATGCCTGTAATCACAGCACATAGCTCATACTGCTTTCAAACACTTGGACCAGCCTATGGCTCCTGTCTAAGTATCAACCAAAACAATGAATTCCTGAGAATGAGGTTCTCTGAGTCAGGCCGACTATCCAGGCCCTCTGAACTCTCTGTACGTCAAGATAAACCAGCAAAAAGATTTGGGGTCTGGACCACATTAGCTAAATTCCCCAAAGAAATATCTTCGCTGAGTTATGATTTAGTAAGCATCTTGCTCTCTGTGTTCACTGCAGGTCAGTGTAAGAAAATGGCTGTAAGAAAAATAATTTCTACATCAGTGTAAGTCACTTTCCAGTTTGTATTGTCATTTATATAAAAATAAATTCAACAGCAATATCCATTAATTTATTGCAGGAGAAAACATGTCCCCATTAAGGAATCGTGTGCTTGAAACTGTGATGCTCAACAAACATCTCCATTTCCTAGGGTAACTAATGAGGATTATGGTCCCATTTAGTGTTTTTGACACAACTCCGTTTAAGCTAGATCTCTGAGGTGTTCATCCCCTCTCCTTTCTAATGTCTAACCATTGATCTACTTTGAGGCTTACTCTTGTAACTCACATGTCTTCCTTCACACAATGTTAATTTTGGAAACGCACCAAGATGCGCAAGCATCTCTACTTCCTGTTCCTACTCCTGGGGTCAGGTATTTCTCATTTCCTCAAAGGAGGATCTGGAAAGAGCCTGATGCAAACTCTGCATATTTTGTGAGGGTGTGGGGCTTCCCACAGGAGTCTAAGCCCAAGAAGCAGGCTGGAGCGGGAAGTGCTAAGCATCTTGGGAAAATCACTATGTGAGTGGAAAAGCCAAGAAACTGAATGGACTAATGTGGTAAAGTATGAGAAAGTTAGACAAATTTATAGCTAAGTATCTATTAAATTGCCAGCCTCGACTTAGAATAAACAGATCACATATACTTCTACCTTATAAAAGTGACAATTGCCAAAATAGTTTCATATTTTAAAGTCATCATGTTCTTATTATTGGTACATTTGTTTATGATCATTATCAAATTAAAAGGAAGAGGCAGAACTAGGGATGGTTCTACTAGAGTGTTCTGCTGGGTCCATTAGCCTTGAGTGGTTCTAAGTGGACTTCTGACTTGTTGCCCAGTGCATAGGTGTTCAAGTCCTTCTCTGATTCTAATAACATCTGGCTCTTTCTGCAGGAATGGTTGATTGGTACAGGTGTGTGACTTACCCATCAGAAAGATACAGCCCCTACAGATTTTCCATACTTCAACTCCCTATGGAGACAAAATAGGTAGGAAATAATTTTAAATACACCTTGAGCAAAAACAAAAAAAAAAAAAAACCCAAACCTTTACCCTGGACTAGAGGCAGGAGCTTCCAGTGGGAGTTCATCTGGAAAGACATGCTTACTCTGATGGGAGATGGATAAGAAAGAGGAACAGAGAATGTCAAGAGTCATGAAACCAAAAAGCTAAGGTCAGGACTTAGTGGCTTATGAACACAAGTAAATGAGAGAGAAAAAATAATTGCTAAGGGAATAAAGATGTTGTATAGGGTTATTAATTTTTTATGTCACCAAAATTTAATACAGGAGTGGGGTCATAACTCAGTCACTAGAGCACTTGCCTTTCAAGCATGAGAACCTGAATTCAATCTCCCAGAACTCACATAAGAAAAGCCAAGTGTGGTGATGCACATTTATAATTTCAGCTCTGGGGAGGTGAAGACAGGTGGATCCCTAGGGCTTTCTAGCCTGCCAGCTGTCTTAGTCAGTGTTCTACTGCTGTGAAGATACACCATGACCATGACAACTCTTATAAAAGAAAACATTTAATTGGGGCTTGCTCACAGTTTCACCATTATCCTCGTGGTGGGGAGCATGGTGGCACGCAGGCAGACATGGTAGCTGAGAGCTCTACATCTGGATCCAAGGACAACAGGAAGCAAGAGAGAGAGAGAGAAAGAGAGAGAGAGAAAGAGAGAGCTACTGGGCTTGACTTGGATTTCTGAAACCTCAAGGCCTGCACCCAGTGACACACTTCCTCTGACAATGTCACACCATCTTAATCCTTTCAAATAATGTCACTCCCCCATGATTAAGCATTCAAATTTATGAGTCTGTGGAGGCCATTCTTATTCAAACTGCCACACCATCTTAGCCTACTTAGCAAGTTCCAGGCAATGAAAGACCATATCTAGAAACAGACATGAGTAGAACTTATGATACCTGAGATTGTCCTGTGATATCCATATACTCACACACATATGTGTATGTATATCTGCAACAACACACACACTGATTCCAGTTATACAAGTAGGTAAGATCAAGAAAAGAATCTCCCAAAAGAATAAGCAGTTAGATGTAGATTCTGGGACAGCTCTTGAAACTGAATTGGTCAGATTGTTCTTATCAAGTTGTAAAACTATTGTTGAATAGTTTAAGTTTTAAACTTCACCTACATGTAGCTTTCTGTATAGGAAGACCTTTAAGTTGAAAGTGAACAGAGTTGTGAATAGAGATTAGTGTAGGGGTTAGATAAATTAGATTTAGAAAATATATAGGAGTTTCTGATACCGTCTCTTAATTCGGGGCCTGAAGAGCATTATCAGCATGAAGTCAGCAAAAACAGGAAAGACTTAATAGACTGAAAAGCAAGGTTGAAGTCAGGAAAAACAGGAAAGACGCAATAGACTTGAAGAAACAAAGTATCTGGCCTGACATTGTTTTCAGCTGCTAAGTGGGCGGAGCCCAAATTAAGCTGAAACAGAGTTCCTCCTATTTGAGGACAGTGCATGGAGCCCAGAAGAGAAGAGGCCCCTGATGCTAGAGAGCTCCAAGAGTCCTGCTGAAAAAAGGGCTGGCCATTGATGGCCAGCTCTCTCCCTGAAGCAGAAAGAAGCCGGTGAGCAAAGAAAGCCTGAGCAAGACACCAAAAGGCCAAGGACTGGACCCTGTGGCTCAGCTTTTGCCTGGAGGGGTTTGATCTGTCCGATCAGTGGCCTAGGGGAAACTGTGCCTGGCTTTAAGGACTGAGGCAGAGCAGCTGAGTTCCTGATTCAAAAGAAGTAAGTTGGCCTGCAGACGGCTGGGGTCTCCCACAGAGAAGAAAGCATGAAGCCTTATTTAAGGTGAGACTGCAATAACCAACTATCCTGACGAACCTGCATCTGAGAGATCCAGAAAAAGGACTGCTAAGTGCGTTAAAGAATCTACAACAAAGACTGTGTTCCTGACGACTGAGGACCTGCCCCAGAGACTGTATCATTCTAAAAGGTAATGAAAGTAGTTGTTATAATTATCAATAGGTTTAGTGGATAGGTTAAAGGGGTTGTAGGAATTTATAGGATTAATAGTTAAGAAATTGTGGTGTTTGTTATAAGTGAATTTAGTAATAAATAAATAAGTGTTAAATAATAATTTAAAAGTTCAGTTACAGATTAGAAGTGTTTTTCGTATTAAAATTTTCTTACAAAATAGCATTTGGCCATGTAAGTATAAGTGAATTGCAAACACATGCATACAATTTTGCTTGAAGTATGAAGACATTTTTAAGATACTGAAAGACCACTCCCTCTGAAAGGCCATGTACAACACAGCAAACAATCAACAAAATGAAGAAACATAAAAGAACATATTTATGGACCACTTATAGGAGATTAATATGTCTGTAATTGGAGAGATGGCCCAGAGGTTAAGAGCATTGGTTGCTCTTCCAGAGGACCCTGGGTTCAATTCCCAGCACCTTCATGGCAGTTCAAAACTGTCTGTAACTCCAGTTCCAGGGTATCTGACACCCTCACACAGACACACATGCAGTCAAAATTGCAATGCACATCAAATAATAAATAAATAAAATAAATAGGAAGTATTTTTTTTAAGTACACCAAAATAATACTTGCTGGCCAGAGATTGATGTTAAAGGAATCATTATACAGTGGGGGCAGGAATGGAAGTTGGTGCAAACATTGTAGAAATCAGTATGGAAGCTCTGAAAGAAATTAAAATAGAGCTGTGGTATGATCCAACCTCTTTCTGCTGAGTTCGACTCAAAGGAAATGAAAAAGTCCCTATATAAAGCTCCATGGACATTACAGAATTATTTAGAATACACAAGACATGGGAACAACTAAGATGTCCACTGGCGGGTGGATGGTCAGTAGTAGGTCAGTAGTAGAGCACTTTCTTAGCATAAACAAGGACCTGGGTTCAATCCCCAGTGATACCAGAAAGCATTCAAATTGGAGAAAAAAAAAAAAGCTTGTGTGACAGATTAGTTGACAGAGCAATTATTGTGATTTATACATACAACAGAATATTATTCAGTCTTTAAAAATAAGAGTCTATCATTTCCAGCGGCATGGATGAATGTAAAGAACATCATGCTCAGTAAAATAACCAGAATCAGGAAGAAAAATACTGTATGATCTCACCTATATGTGGAATCATTTTAAAATATATTAAACACATAGAAAATAAAATGGGGCTAATAGGAGCATGGGACAAATGGGATAATGTAATTCAAAGTCAGGGAGAATGAGTCAAGCAAGGCATCTAACATATTATGTTGTCTTCTGAGAATTAGCCAAGAGAGCAAGTTCTCTACACACTCACAGACACACACATACACACTCACACACACATGCACACACACACTCAAACACACAGACTCACACACACAGACACACACACATGCACACACACATTCACACACATACACTCACACAACACACACACTCACACATACAGAGACACACACTCACACACAGACACACACACACACACACACACACACACACACACACCTTTGAGATGATGAGCAAGTTAACCTGACTGTAGCAATCACTTCACCCTGCAGTGGCATAATAAAAATTTGGTCTGGGACAAACTGCATACTTGATGATAGTACCATAAGATTATATGGAACTGAAAAATTACTCAGTCTCTGCTTCAAGGGCATGTCTGACCCCAGTGGTGGGAAGATGTTCCAAAGGCTCCGTTCCACCTCCGGTAACACCACAGACTGGGGGGCCAAACACTTAAGCATGTGAGCCTTTACAGATATTCCAAATGCCACCTGTAGCAGCCTCTCCCTTCAGAGCTTGTGTCAGTACATTCCATGATGTTTGCACAATGAGTAAATCAGCTAACTTTGCAGGTGGGTCTCAGAGCTCAGCCTATTGTTGAGTGATACATGACTGTATATGGGCATAAAAAAAAATAAGTGTATCAAGATTTCTTGCCATATCCCTTAAATGTACTCGATGAAAGTGTAAGGATAAAAATGAGCAAAGACAGCACTGACAGAACACTGTTTAGGAGCTTGATGTACAAACGGGGTGGCCATAGACCCCGAGCTGTTCTGGACATCCGACCAGCTTCCAGGATCTCAGATTCTTCCTTGGTCATCTGCGTCTTCTCTCCATGCCCATGCGTTGATATCTTTTCTCCACTGAATAGCTTTAACATCAGCATGAAGATGCTCCAAAGCTTCATCCATGGCAGATGAGTTCTCCACATACTGTTTCCTTGTTGCTCATTTGCTTGAGACAAGTCTTCACTATTTTGCCTACGCTGTGTTTAATTTCATGTTCCCTCTGTCCCTGCTTCCCAAATGCTGAGAATACAGGTCTACACCACCATGACTGGATAAGGCTCTAAGATATTATTACTTAATCTGAGAAGAGGGGCATTGCCTTAGTCCGAGCATTCTTAATAACTAATTCAAAATATGTAGCTTTGGTGGGAGTCTCCTAGAAATGGTGCTTGTGATGGTCTATGACATATTAGTCACATGATTGCCTTTTAGTCATGACTGTCGATTGGAACCAAAACCTTGTTAACAAATATACGTATTAATAACTATAAACACCTATTACATAAAAACTTATACAAGTAATAACTATAAAGTGTTGTATTAGGCAAGTGGGCCTGTCAGGAGGCCTGCAGGCCAGGCAGGCATGGCTGGTCTTAGCTAGAGGCCTGGTGATAAGGCTGAGACCAAGGGCATCACTTATGTCTATAAAATAAATACACCAGGACCTTTTAATGTTTCAATGCTTAGGTCTTAGCTGGGCAGACTCTTAACTAATTACCTAAGTTAGCCCAACCACCTAATGCCAACCAACCATGTGGCTTGCTGTACCTTCCAGAGCTCTCAGACACATCTGTCCTCTTCCATGTCTCCTAGCAGAGAGATTCCTCGGTATCTTCCCAGGGTTGCTTTCTTCCTCCCATGAAGTTCCACCTTCCTATAATCTTTCTGCCCAGCTAGTTGGCCATCAACAACTTTTATTATCCAATCAGAGAATGCCTCAGATAGGGCGTTGACCAGATCTCAGTGCATTGAAATCAGCTTTTGAAAACCATGCATAAGACCTCCCTCCAATACTCGATGGCAGATACAGTGATTGGAAGAAACTGAGCATCCCAAATCTAATGCAGCTCTGTGGATGGCTGTGGAGGAATGAGCAGTGCTTGTTTGTCTAGTGTTGTGTTCCCTGATGCCTAGTAATTTGGGCAGATGTGTGATGTTTAAACAGTAGGCACTCATATTGCCATTCTGTGCAAAGGGCAGAAGCCTCTTCATCAAAGTTTCACAGGTCAGTGATGTTTAACAAAAATAACAGAATGTAAGTCACGAACATGAGATGCTCAATGGAGCTAAGATATTGGTATGTCAACATTTAAATCAATACTGACATCATTTACTGTTAATGCTAAATTATTAAGGTGCTTTACATGTTAAGTTTCCACTGAGTCTTTGAAACGTGTGTGTCTTACGCTCAGTGCTGTACACTTTGCGTGCAGTGTGAGTAAGGCAGTTCTAGATCCACAGGGAACTGGTTTTGAAGTTGTATCACTGATAATTAGGGAAAGAAAAGGAAAGTAGATTAAAGATTGTTCCTCAGAGAGTAGTCTATGGCTACCCTATATTAAAATCACCCAGGATGCTTATTAAAAATGAAGAAGCTGGGTGTGACTCTGGCTTTATCCAACTATACCCTCTAAGAATGGGACCTGGGGGAACCACCTTTTTTAAGCTTCTAGATAATTCTCTTGTACAATTCCTGCTCTGGTGTCCAGAATAAAAGGCATATCTGTGTGCACAACTATGTTTTCTTTGTCCCTGAAGTGTTGCTAAACAACAACAAATAAACAAAAAAACTTTTAATCACTGCAATAAAATTGAGGATACATATACACATGCAAATTTTAAAAATATTCTTGAAAAGGATAAGTAAGCCATATGCATAACCACACAGGTTAGGGATATAATCAGGTACTATTTGGGAGGAATAGATATCCTGAAGAAGGGAAAATAGAGTGGACATTTATGCATGGTTGAGGGGGTAAGACTAAACAGGGAGAGAGAGGAAAGACTAGGGTGAGAGAGGGAATGTGGGGAGAGACAGCTAAAATTTGGGTCATTTGAGAGGTCATGTGGAAACCCAATACAGTAGAAACTTCCTAAAATATGTACATATATGAAGGTTATCTGCCCCAATTGGATATCTCTCACCACCAAATGAAGCTTTGAATATTGAGAATGGGTTGCATCTAATCAAACTGTTGGTCAAAGGGGCCCCATGAGAATGTGCAAACAACTCAGGTGATTGCCAAGGCTATTGCTGCTTGCTCTCCACAAACTGATAGTAAGGTCCTATTGCTGAAGACAACATCTACACAACTCATTGAACACAGATTTCAGTCTGGTGCCTTAGAGCCTTCACTCCTGTGGACTAGTGTTTAAGGTACTGGAAGATACTCTGCATACTACCAAAGGAGAAAGGTGAACACCAATGCAACTACAAATCCTTCATTCTATAATGGTGACCTGCCTACAAAGGACACTGGTACAATAGTGGCATAAATGTTGTTGGAGTAACCACCAATATCTGATTAGATTTAAGGCCCATTTACTTCATGAGATGAAGTCCATATTGATGTTGCTTGGGTGGTTAAGAATGTGAGAGTAGATAGGCCAAGGACCTAGGCTAAAACCAAATACTACTGTTCTTCTAAAGGAACATAGCAATGAAATGACTCTTAATAACATTCTGCTATAGTCATAAATCAGTTCTTTATTCAGACATCATCAGAGAAGCTTCCTCCTGTGAAAGTTGAGAACAAATACAGAGACCCACAGTAAGACAATATACAGAAAGTGAGAGACCCGGGAACACTCAGCCCTAAATGGGATGTCTCCGTGAAATCCCTTCCCTCGGGACTCAGGAAAATCTGTGGAAGAGGGAGATGGAAAGAGTGCAATCAATGGGTGACACCAAGGAAATAAAGCCTTCTAGATACAACAGGGATGTCACGCATATGAACTCACAGAGACTGTGGCAGCACCCACAGGGCCTACACAGGTCTGCACCAGATGGGGTTCTAGGGCTGAAAGAAGAGGTGGCATCCCTAACCCAGTGGACATGTGTCCACATCCCTAACCCAGAAGCCATCTCCAATTGATAACCACTTGCAAATGAGACATTAGTTTTCTCCAAGAGAATCTCATTGTGGAAAAAGTCACTTTTGGGAAGGGGATAACAATGAAATATAATAAGATAAAATAAAAAAAAACCCTAACATGTCAGAATTGGACAAAACAAACAGAAGGAAAAGAGTCCAAGAGAAAGTACAAGAAATAGAGACCCACTTGTTTGCATACTCAGGAATCCCATAAAAGACAAAACAAAGCAAAACCCTCCACTAAACTAGAAGCCATAATATATACTCAAAGGGATGTATAGGGTAAAAAGATAATAGAAAGAATGTAAATAAAATAAAAATAAAAACATAGTAAGATAAAGTTTTTTGTTTGGTTTGGTTCTGTTGTTATTACTATTTAAAGAAAAAAGGGATGGGCTCTTGCAGGACATTATGAGACACGAAACATCCAAAAATCCTTTTTGCATTAATTTTCTGTTGGCCATATACTGCTACTGGGCATAGGCCCCACCCTTAAGAGTAGTTGAGAAAAATCACCTTTAAGGGTAGGCCCCATGCCCAGCAGTAGAAAGCCAACGAAAATAAACTCAATGAAACTCAATGGCATCTTTGAACTTGGAGATTCTTTGCCTCAGAATGTTGAGTCAGGACATGTTTTTATTTTTCCTTTCTTAACTTTACAGGTTATTTGCATATATAGTATGGGTTTCTGTTTTGGGTTTTTATGGGATTCCTGTACATGGAAATGTATGTGTCTCTATTCTATATATGTTTCTTGTGACTTTTCCTTTGGCACTTTTTCTTTTGTTTTTTGTTTTGTGTTATTCTGATTTGGGTTTTTTTGTTGTTTTATCTCATTTATCTTATATTGTTTTATTTTATTATTATTCCATAGATGCCTGTTTGTCTTCTAATGAGAGATAGAAAGAGTATAGATCCTCATGGGAGGGCATATGGGGAGGAACTGCGAGGTGTAGCGGAAAGAGAACTGTAATCAGAATATATTGAATGAAAAAAAATCTACTTTCAATAAAAGAAAAACAAACAAAATATTCTTGAAAAGTTTTGGTTTCGTCTTTTTTTTTTTTTTTTTAAGAAAATAGTGAAACTAGAACCTGCATTTGCACATGGTGATAGCTGGCTAGAGTTGAACTGTTGGACACTGATTACACAGAATACAGCCTTGTTTTTTGTGGCTGATTTAGCCTGGCTCTTTATTCCTTTATATTACATATTAAAAGCTATAGGCCTTGGAAATTACATATTTTTAAACTTCATAGTAATTTTAGACATAAAATATTCCAAAAGATACTCAGAGATACACCATATACCATACATACACTCAGCTTCTCTAATGTTGACTTCCTAACAGAAGCTGAGCAATAAACATCAGTGGGACACTATTAGATAAACTACAGGCTTTATGCAGGCTTCACCATTAAGGATGGTTCGCTTTAATTGTTGACTTGATACAATCCAAACTTACCCAGGAAGAGTGTCTCAAGGAGAGATTGTCTGCATTGAGTGGGCCTGTGGGCAAGACAGTGGGGTATCATAATAATTATATGTGGGACGACCCAAACCACTGAGGGTGGCATCATTCCATAGGCTGGAGTTCTAAATTATGTAAAAGTAGAAAAAAAAATCAAGCCAAGCATAAGCAAGCGACTATGCATGCACTCATTTATTTCTGTCTATGGATGTTATGTGGACACTGCACTGTGTAAGAGTAGAGAAAGCTTTCTGAGCATTAGGCATGCATATATGTGACTGTGAATGTTATTAGCTACTTTAAGCTCCTGAAACCATAATGTTTCTGCTATCAGAGTCTATAATCTGGAAATATAAGCCAAATAAGCTCTCTCTCTCTCTCTCCCTAAATTTTTTTTTGTGAGATTAGGGCATTTTAACACAGCAACAGAAATGAAATTAAAACACCATTACTATTAACTCCCTTTTCCTTTGGGCTAAGATCTAATCTGGATTCTACATTCCATTTACAGGTTATGATCTTATCTAGAGCCACAGCCACAAGTAGCCACGTTATGCTGCCTTTTTTTTGGATCTTTCCCATGAGGGACAAGTGGTTCCCAAGTGATTAGCTACTTCCAGCACACTTTTTACTCCAGCATCTGCACGGACTGTTTGATAGCAGCTGCAAATACCAATTGAAGAACAATCTCCACACATCCAGTGTGGAAAGAACGCCCCATTCTTTCTCATTCCCAGGTCTGTGAGCACACCTGCACTCACTAATGATTCTGTCAGTAATGTGGTCTTCCAATAACTAGAACAAGGTTACGATTTCTCTCTGATGATTAGCATGTGGCTGCAGCATTCAGGTGAGACGAGCTGCCGAACTTGGATGTATAAATGACCTTTCTCCAAAGAACTGCCATGCCTGATGTCTTTTGTGGATATGAAAATCTTTAAACACATCACATCTGACTTTCCCATCCAAAGTAGTGAAACGCAAACACTGTAGTACCTTCCCCTTTCTTTCTGCTAGCATATGCATTTTCTTTCAGTCCATTGGGACTAAAACTCTTAAAGAAGAACTTTAGTTCACAGCCACCTTTCCTCGGGAAGAAGTCTAACTTTGCAATGACACCACTAACAACAAGCTTGCTCATTTGTTTTAACTTTGAGTCCAAGCTCAGAAGGAACAGGGTTGGACCCAAGCCGTCTTCAAGGTGGAAACATCTTTTGGTTAGACATACTTCTTAGAATATTTAGTCACCTCTGGTCCTCTGGTCGTCTGGATCATCCATGGTCTCTTTGGAGAGATTGAAGTCTAATAAACCCATCTTTGCAAATTCTAGAGATCAATGGTTCACACATTTGAAGGTTTCCCCTTCTAATCTTTTTGATTTTCTGGGATGTCTCTCTCTGATTCAGATACTTGAAAATAATTCAATAGACAATTCAAAAGAAAAGAGGTTTTTTTTTTCATACAATATTCTACAAAGTCAGTTAAGAGACCATCAAAGCCAAGCTCCAAGTGAACCAAAATATCCCAGGGCTGTCAATGGGCAGGTTGGGCTGCTATGGTGCCACTAAGTGTCTTCTATCTGTCTTAAGTGTGTATGACTGCCAACTCAGCCAGACTCTCAGGTTTCTGAACTATGATCTGGCAGCATCCCTACTGTGTCTTCTATCTTTGAAGATACAACTTTCAAAGACTTGAGCACTATTTGTAGTCAGCACCTTTCCTTCTAGAACCCTGTCAGCTCCTACTTGCTCTTCTTCCAAAGGTCCCATCTACCTTACACAAGACGGGAAAATCATCTTAAAAGCTGTTTCTTAGATTTGTTGAGGACTTTAAGCTTCTCAAAATACTCGCATACTCATTCATTCTCTGGTATTGGGAGAGAAGATGGAAATGTATGCAGATTGTACGTGTGATCTGCTGGATGGAGAAATGATTCTAATGAGACCATCACTCTGCATGACGTCACACACCTTCTTTGAAACAGTCTAGTTGTTAGATTTCTGTCCCCAGCTCTTCTCAAATGGTACCCTAGGAGCCTGCTGGGTTTTTCTGATCTCTCCTTTGTTGGCTTTAAAATATTCCACTTGCTAGACATTTCAAAACCTAATTCATTCTAGGGTTCTTAACACCTTTCTAGAATTCAGAGATTTAAGCTGATGCTCCAACAGTAGAAGCATGACATGGCCAGCCAGGAAATTGAAGACCACATTAATTTCTTTTCTTATCCTTGCTAACACCATGACAAGAGGGAACTTAATGGAGAAATGGTTTGTTTTCCCCATACGGTTTTAGAAAGAGCATAGTCCATTATGAGAATGAAGGCGTGACTGAGGCAGCGGGTCATGTTTCTTCTACAGTCTGGAAGCAGAGAGGAAAGAATGCTGGTGCTCAGTTCCCTTTTTCCTTTTTATTCAGTCTGGGACTCCAGCCTACTGGAATGGTAATTTAAAGTCAGGCTGGGTCTTCCCACTTTTTTTTTTTTAACCATTTAACCTTCTCAGTTAAACCTTCCTGGGAACACTCTCAGATATATTCAGAATTGAATTACTGTGGTGGTTCTAAATCCAGTCAAGTTGATGATAAAAAAAAAAAGTAACCATCACAAGAGGAGCAGGGTCCACCAAGTCTCCAAACTCCACAGAGGTAACATTTGTGTGGATAGTTGGTTCCATTGTCTTATTGTTTTGGGTTGTGGTTGGAGTCTGGAAATAGTGCAAAGGGCTTGTCTCAACCAAGACGCCATTTAGAAAGCTGGACTAAGTCCACTGTGCTGATGGGTGACCTTACCGATCTGGATTCTGGTGGTCCTAACTCCCAAAACTCAGATGCAGAGTCCTGATTAATGAGGTTCTTTGGTTTGTGAAGTCAACTAGGTCATAGACCATTAATTATCCAATGACTCCGCCAATTCCAAGTTACTGTGTGCCTTTGTATTATAACCAGCCAGAGTTATTAAACCATTTGTAAAATAAATAACAATAAATCATTTAAAAATTTCCAATAAAATGATAAATTAGTGATGTTACCTGAATTCCAAAAAGATTCTCTCCCAATTAAGCAGTTGAACAGTACTGGGATTAAAGGAGATAGAAAGCACCAGAACACAGAGATGTATTGCTGTCACATTAACTCATTCCAGAATTTCCCACCGCCTGCCTACCATCCTTTCCATAAGAGTTTCCCATGGGTCCTTGACCAAAACCTCCCAGCACCTGAGACCCACTTACCTCTGCTCCTCCCAGCAGTATCTTAAGGCCCTCAGGGATGAAGGTAGTGCCATGTAGTTAGTCTCCAGAAGCTCATTCCCCTCATGTGGTTTGCATGTGTTCATAATGACATCCTTGGAGTATGTTAGCCAGTAACATCTGGGTCGCCTGGAGGAGTGTCTGGGAGAGGGTGACAGCTCAATCTTAGGCCAGAGGATAGGGAAACATATTGGGTGACTGCAGCTTCTATTTAGACAGAGAGAGTCTGGCAGGAGGATGTCCACATCTGCTAAATCCATTATGAAGACTCTGTTCATCATGAATATTACAATAAGAATAGCCATCAATCTGGCTCAAATCAGCACTGCTCTTTTCTGGTCATCATTTTCCCTCTGGCCTGATTCAGCCTGCTCCTAATAGCGTGTTGGGGGAGTGTCAGTCTATCACTGGGGCACCTGGTTAGTTGTCTGCTTGTTTATGTTGGAAAAGTTGAACCAGGTCCCTGGTATTGAGTTGACAGGCCCTGAAAATGACAAAGGCCTTGTAATGCCTGGGTGCTAAAATTGCTGAGAAAAAGGACACCTGTCCTGAATTCAGCACATCTGGCCTTTGTGGAACTTAATGTCTGTACCAGGGCTTCTCAATCTTCAGAAAATGTTAGAATTGCTAGAGCATTTGTTAAACATTATACATATATTCTATCCTCAGAAATTCAGGATTATCTATCAGGACAGGGTTCATGGATTTAATGATCATTCTTGAGTAGAATCACTTTATCCTTTTCCTAGAGCATGTTCCTCATTGCTCCAGCCTTATTATCTCCTGAGAACCTGTAATAACTGTGAATTCCAAATTCCATGCAGACCCAGATCTGAAAACCATATTTTAACAGACACTCTTTGCACCCCATGACATGAGGTGCATTTGGCTAATTCATCACTAATTCAGTGCTTGACACACAGAGTTGGATATCATAATTTCAGAATGTTCTTTGCTTCAAATGCTTTGGACCTTAGACTTCCAGGAGGTAAGGTTTTTGATCCACATTATTTCACATGGTCATCTCTCTGTGGCGTGAAATAGGGTCCTCTGGAGAAGAGGCATCTGTGTGAAAGATCTTGCAAATGTGGCACTGGCTAACTAAGAGCGTGGTGTCTGAAGAAAAGGAATGTTACAGGTCAAGAACCAACGTTTATTTTGGGTTGTCTTATACTTACTTACTTTTACTTACTTGCTATCAACTTCTGTATCTGAGTTAACACTCCCTTGACTTTTCAGCAAAAGTCTTGAAATATGTCTCTACACTTGGCATTTCAATAAACACCCCCAACTCTAAAGCTAGAACTGTTGTGTAGACAACATATATGTAGATTTTGATATTTTTCTAGAACTTACCTACCCAGTCACACATCTTATCAAAACATTCATGTATGCCCTTTTTTAAAAATCTATATTCCTGGGTCATAGTCACTCACGCATGGGTCAAAATAAACTATTCTCCTATTTCCTTATTGCAGAATTGGTATTTTATGTCAAAGGGAGCATCTGTGTCTTTTATTCAGCTCACAGTAACCTCAAAAGGCAGTGGCCACATGATAAAATGTGTGCAGAGAGCATCCTGTAGTAGGCTGGGACACAGGAAGCATCCATTGCTTGATATTGTACTGCAAAGACACATCATAAAATGACAATATGGCCCTTGTTTTGTTTGTAAAGAAAGGTATTGCCAGTTATGGTCTGTGGTTATTTTTAAGTGTAAATTTATAAAACAGAAAGCCAGAAACCAATCTCAGATATGCAGTCTGACACCTTCTCCTCCCCCTTTTGACAGCCTGATGTTACTATATTTATAGGAAAAAAGATCTACAGTAAATAAGGCTTTGGCTCAGAAACTATTGTTCCTTTCAATTTTATCCCATGTTTCTTTGGAAAGTTTTGTTTCAGGAATGATGTAAACTCTAAATCAGGGGAACTCAGAAAAAAGCAAAATCCCACTTGAAGACCATAACTAATTTAGTCATCAGCCTTCCCAACTGAATCATATTGTCATCCTTTGGGCATTTTGAAGGGCCATGTTTCTTTAAACCTTAATACTTCACTTAGAAATGCCTTCATTCTAGCCAGCTTGCTGTCAGGCAGAGGTAGACATTGGTCTTCTTTGTACTCCTGGGGGTGTTTACGAAAGCAACAGTGTTATACAAATATTTTCTAGTTGCCCCCTGGGATACAATGCAGGCAAAAGCCATGCAGGTCTTTACTGGGAGTTGGTTAGATACTGGACCCTCAGACAACCCTTACCACGTGAGTCAGACTCTGCAGTGATGTCTTTACGTACATACAAGCCTCTAGGAGTGCAGGACATGGTTGAGAAGCCAAGCCCTCATTGGCACCTGCAAGGAGACAGTCAGCTGGCCAGTCAAGCACAGGACGATGCCAGCAGATGGAAATACCATGACCGTACATTGACCCAGGAAAACAGAGCATTCACTATTACTGTGTCTTTTACTGGTGTGTGATGAATGGATGATTGAACCTCGGTTGCTGAGATAGCTCGGGCCATGGCTTCTACTGCAAAGACTCCTGGTATAGGGCCTGTGAGATAGCTTAGAGGGTTAAGATGCTTGCTATCGAGCCTGATGACCCGAGTTTGGCTGGAACAGAAAGGGGCACGGAAGGAGAAGAAATGAAACCTCTAAAGAGAAAGCCAATCACACCAATCCCTGGATCCACTGCTAGGAGGATCCAGGCAGAAGAGAAAACACCTTAGAGACAGACCCCTGTGCTATCTATTGAAGCAATGGATCCCAAAGAATTTGAAAATTTCGAGGAATCTTATACTGGAAGAAGGGAAAGGTCCAATCTGGGTGCCAACCAGAGGAAGAATTTGCTTCCAGGAAGAGATTTCATTCACACAGTTCTGACACGTTAGGTCCTCTTGTTCCATAGACCAGACTATGATGGGTCACTGATAGATAGGATCACACCTTGACTAGGACTGCTTAGTTATGTGTACCTCTCATCCTCTATTTAAAGCTAAACCTCATGTCAGTACCCTTCTAATGCACTTGAGAATCACTAGACCCCTTTATTTGTTCCTCTTTCAAATGTGGCCACGATGACCAAATCTACTTTCTTTGCTAATTTCACTATTACTGTGTCTTTTACTGGTGTGTGATGAATGGATGATTGAACCTCGGTTGCTGAGATAGCTCGGGCCAAGGCTTCTACTGCAAAGACTCCTGGTATAGGGCCTGTGAGATAGTTTAGGGGGTTAAGATGCTTGCTATCGAGCCTGATGACCCGAGTTTGGTCTCCGTGTAAAATGAGAGAATTCATTTTACACAAAATCCCGAAATTTGTCTTCTAACCTCCACTCATGCACCACAGCACACTCATGCACACATCCACAGCAAATAAATAAGTAGCATATCATTAGCATAAATGTTCAGTAGTAGAATTTTTATTCAAGAGCAAAACAAGGCACCTGGTGGATTTAACATGGAAATATCCCCCAGTTGGATAGCCTCAGGGATGTGTTTTTGAAAGCAACTCTTGAGGAGTTGAGAATGGGGCAGGGGTAGGAGAATGGAGACTGAGATCTTAAAAAGAAGAACTTAGAACAATTTCTTGATTCAGGAAAAGCCTCCAGTACTACTTGCTAAACCAGAGAAGGTGAGGTGACAGGGAAGGGTGGAGTCACCTGACTTTCCAATGTCCTGAGATTCACAAGGGAGCTGGCAGTCAGTTATTTGGGTCTGAAAGGCTGAGCAGGATCAGAAATGGGGTTTTAGAATCATGACTTCTTTGACGCCATATTGTCTCTGAGTTTAAATTGAGGCAAAGGGCTATTTGGTTGTTGTGAAATGAGCCATTTTCATGATTAAATTCAGTCTTGAACTGGAGGAATACAAACAACCATCAAGCCAAGTTTTTTTTTTTGTTTTGTTTTGTTTTGTTTTTTTCCTCAGACATGAGTCAGAAGTAAACAGCCACAGACTCTCAACCTGATCTGTTCTTGGATCCTACTTTCCCTGATGTACAACCTTCCTAACTACAATGAGCAATGTCTCAGATCAGAGAAAATGAGTTGTCTTATGTAACTGGGGCCTCATTACTGTTTTCCTTTTCTGGGCCCAGGTGCACCCCATACGGGAAGGCCTCACTACTATGTCCCTGATGGAACTCTATTCCTTACTCATGGAAGAAAGTCCTGCATGGTGGATACTCCAGAAATGCACCTTGAACGAAAGGCTGAGGAGAAGGTAACAAGTGATAGCATGTAGGGAAGAGTTAGAAGACTCACAAAGGCTCAATAAATCTAAGACCCTGAGACCATTTACCTAGGAATTTTCCCAGCACAGCTCATAACTCAGCAAGCTCTGATGTCATTGTGTATCCTTAGCAGAGTAAAATTATCCTTGCTCACAGCCATGGCTGAGTCACCGTGAAGGTTTAAATAGTTCAGTCTCTGGAGAGGATGGCAAGAAATACGAAGCACACTAGTAGGATACTTCTATCAAAAGTGATGAAGTTAATATCTCATAGCTGAAGGCTGAGAATAATTTACTGTACATAGACAGAAAATGCTTATCATCTACTGATATTATCTATACAGAGAAAGCAAAACTTCATTATACTTCATAAGCAATTACCTACTGCAAACTCCCTGTCAATTTACTTTAGTGATGAGTGTATGTTCCTAATTAGCTGTAACAGTCATCTGAACATTAACAAAATTCTCTTCTGGAAAAATTACAGACTGTTATATGTTAACAAGGACATTTCCCTTCTGTACACAGTTAACACTGCAAACAGAAGAACTCTGGAAGCATCCACCAGATAGTAAACAAATCTAAACATCACACGAGGAAAGATAAGCAAAGGAATAAAAAACACGTGTGTGCAATTACCATCGGCAGGGTTGATTGGTGGTGGACTGAGGTTTTCACATGACACCATATTCACATGGATGCTCACAACATGAAGCAAGACTTTGCATGCTTTGTGCATCCTATGTGCTCAATAAACTTTTAAAAAATTTTCTTTCGGGTTTTAGAGATGACCCAGTGGACAAAGTGCTGGCTACACAAGCAAGAGGGGTGTCAGTTGGGGTCCCTGGAATGTGTAAAATTGGGAGAGATAGCACACAGCCCCATTGGGAGAAGGAAAGCAGAGACAGAAGAATCTCTGGAATTTGAGGTCTAGCTAGCCTGCCTTACACAATGCCAAACAACAAGAAAAAGATGTCCCGTACAAATAAGGGTGATGGGGACAGGAGAGAGGAACAGTACCTCAGGTTATACTCTGACTCAACATTCCTACCTTAGCATGCACGTGCCCCCTCCATACCCCCATGGATGCACACCTGCAATCACACTCACACACACACACACAATCATCATCATCATAATCATCACTTTTTGAGTATGAGTTTCCCAAGAACTAAGAACACATCTATGAACAAATATGTAAGCTGTAGCTTGGGGGCTGAAGGTGAGCCATGTCTTCATGGAGGGGATTTGTATATTTCTGTCCAGCTGACCTCACAGCATTATTTAGAAGATAATTTGGAAATTAAGCTGTTTTAGATTCAGTAACACGAAACGTTGTGTTGTGTATTACAGGGCAATTATATGATGCTGAGGTATGTTTCCGCAAAAATGCCTGCCAGGCTGGCATTAGGTCCAAGCGCCAACTAAAAACGTGCATGATGTGCAGTTTGAAATGACTAGTTTACTAGCTAAAATGACTCAAAAATAGAATTCAGGGCAGAAGTATATCCAGAGGGAATGATCTTTCAATTCTCAATTAGAAAGACCCAGTAGACCATAATCCTAATGAAAGTGATGATCATCTCCAGTGAAATTTTACAGTGGATTTCTGTGTTGGGACCATGAAAGCACACGTGAATGCACCATCTTATGGACCCTTCCCAGGTCCACAGAGAAGGCACCAAGAGAAGCCCTGCCTCTGCTTACCATTGGGGAAACTGAGAAATCCACTGAGACGCTGCTCCTCAAACAGTTTGGGTAAGAGATGTTAATGGCTGGACCAGCGGTAGCATAGTGGGTGGTGAGGTTTAGAGAGACCAAATGAGCAATCAGTCTGCTGCCCAAGGTCGCATGACATGTGAATGGTGGCAACAGCGACTGCTGGGGCCCTGCTGCCTAGGCCAGAGCTGGTCTTGGCATTTGGCTCATCCCGTATATCAGTCCTAGCCCACTGTGGCTACATAAAGCAGAACTAGGGGAAACAGAGCATGCTTAGGACAAAGAAAACCTTTTTGGCTCTTACAACGGCTGGGCCAAAATGTTGAGTTTTATACACTTCAGAATATGGGTCTTTGAATATTAAAACCCCACCAGATGCATGGATGTGTCTTTATGGCTACTCAGAGAATAGACATTTGATAAGAGAGCTACTCCACCCAAGACAGGGCAAAAACAGGAAACTCGAAACTTGAATGAAATTGGCCATATGCCAAATGTCAGCTGTTTCTCCTCCTTTCCCACACAACAGGAGGCATTTCGCACCGCCTTCCTTAATTTCTAAAAATCTGCTAAATGATAGGAGCCCTCCACACGCCAAGAGACATATAACATGGATATCAAAATAGATGTCGGGGTTGCCGGATGACAAGAACCAGACTTTAACAACTGAAGAGAGCAAGTGTATCCTAGCCTTGGTTCAGCACTGCCAGGAGTTGCTAGCCAGGACCTTTCCAAGTCTTTCTGATTATTTTCTTCTTATTGCACTCTTGAATCACATTTCTTCTACATTTGTTTACTCCCCAAGAACTCTGGACCATCTCAACAGCCTCTTCCTACTCACGCCCCCTCCTCCCATCACCTGCAGCCCGGCTGAGTACTCCAGCCAGCTGAGGCCACAGAACATTGGGACTCAGGAATTCATTTATCCATTCAATAAATATTTAGTGAGTGCTAGATGAGGGCCAGGACTTGTTTCAGATAATGAGATACTATAATGGATGAAAAAAGTCTCTGCACATACAGAGAGGCTGACAGTATTCAGTGCTCAAATGATCAAGAGTCTATACAACATGTCAGGTGGTGATGAAAAATATCTAGAAAGCTAAGCAGAGCAGATGGATAGGGAGTAATTGGAGGCTATCAAAGGTTTTGATGACAAGATGGCATCTCATCAGAAACTATGTGGGAATACAGAGCAAGCTATGAGAGGGGGAACCTTCTACTGAGAGGCAAGTGCAAAGGCCCTGGGGTGCTGACTTATTTTATTATGTTTTCTCAAAGACAAACAAGGAAGTTAAGGGGCCAGGGCAGAGCAAGAGCATCTGGAAGTGCGGCTCAGTAGTAAAGCACATGCTTAGCATGAGTGAGACCTGTCTGTGGTCAACCTCCTGTACCAATAAAAAGAAAAAGAGGCAGTGGGCCTGGAGAAACAGCTAGAATGGGGCTAAGAACTTCAACTGCATCCTACTCAAGTCTGGACATTATTAGAGGTTTGAACCCAACAACAGCATTCATTGTCTGACTTACATTTATTCCAGCTTATTCTAGTTCCTGCTAGAATAGTGGTTCCCAGCCTCATCCCCAACCATAAAATTATTTCTGTTGCTACTTCATAACTGTAATTTTGCTACTTTGATGAATTGTAATGTAAATGTGTGTTTTCCAATGGTCTTAGAAGACCCCTGTGGAAGGGTCGTTTGACCCCAAAGGGGTCATGACCCACAGGTGGAGAACCCCTATGCTAGAGACTAGCTTGAATGCAAGGCAGACTTCTTCAGTCTTCACAAGGGCAATGATCATGTCTGACAGGAGCAGGATGATCCATAGCCTGCTGAGGCAGATGTCAAGGGTGAGAAAAACTGAGGTCGTTTTATGCCTGGGGTGGGAGGGCTTGCATTGTAACTGCAAATGTGAAAGACTGCCACAGACAACTGACAACCCATTTGATACAATCTTGTGTGTACCCCATGTACACAGAAGAGGGTGTCTGGAGCCATAGCCTGTTGATTTGGAATTCTCTGGGCTGTATCTGATCCAGTCATTCTGGAACTTTCCTAGGAGTCTTGGCCCTTCTAAGGTTCTATCACATAATGTCTTGTTTTGAGTCAAGTCCTGATGAAGCAGGGGCTGGTCCTCCTGCCTCTACCTCTCATGTGTTGTGATTAATTGTTATTATTATAATTATTAATTTATGAGTGTGTCATATGTATCTGTGTGTATATCGATGTGAGTGTGAGTGTGGGTGAATGAGTGTGTGTGTGTGTGTTTGTGTGTATGTGTGTGTTTAGTTAGGTAGGTAGGAGAATAATCTCACATGGTCTCTCACTGGTCTGGAATTCACCAAGTTGGTTAGATTGAGTGATTCTCCTGTCTCTTCCTCCCTCCTAGTGCTGGAATTACAAATGACTGTCATGCCTAACTTTTTTTTTTTTTTTTTTTTTTGAGACAGAGTCTCTTTACTGGCTGTCATGGAACTCACTATGTAGAACATGCTGGCCTTAACACACAGAGATATTCTGGCCACTGCCTCCCAAGTGCAGGGATTAAAAGTATGCACTACCATGGCTCTGCATGTCCAGCATTTTTAATGTAAGTTCTGAGTATAGAATTTGTCTCTCCACTTGCAAGTGAGGTGCTCTGCCAACGAAGCCACCTCCCCCACCCCACCCCCATCTCCGGTTCTCATTATGCAATTATTTTTTTTAATGGGCAGCTTTTTCCTGAGTCTGTTTTATTTTGTTTTTATTTATTTATTTTTTATTTCTTCAAGTTACATCTCAATCACAATCCCCTCCCTACTCCCCCCTCCAGTCCCACCCTCCCACACTCCTCCCCCTCAACCCCCCATTCTCTTTCCTTTTTTTAAGTTTAAGGTATATCTTTTTCCCCCAACAGCTCCTCCTTTCAGTCCAACAAATGGTTCTTTCTCTTATAACAAGAAATACAATACAAAACAACAGAAATAAATAGGCCACAATTATGAGAGTCATATGGCTTAGCATACATTCCCAATGTCCAATCCATATGTATTTGGCACCTGACTTTAACATTCTACTATCTAACCATCTCCATGAGTTTAAAGTTCTATATGTAACTCAGCTTTCATACTAACTTGCATCACAATTTTAAAAACATCTTCTTAGATCCAGAACACCCTCTTGATTCCTAAACAACTCAAAATTTAACTATGAGACTCTAGCTATCTATTCTTCAACCATGTCAGATACCTGAGAGGGATAAATATATCTGATTATATAGGAAGTGGAGAGCCCGCAGCTTCCAAAACTAAGAAATGACATACCAGTGGCTGACTGGAGTTTCTCTCCATACATTACAGCATCAATCTTCAGCCATTTGGCCCTGTTTCTCTGACAGACATTAATTGTAAAGCAGGAATTATGAAGGACTTGCCTACCCTGTCTTGGCAGAGTTAGGCTGTCGACTTACCTGCTTCCAAGTTTTAGAATTATATCAGCTTCTTCCCTCCCTTTCCTCCCTCCAGCCAGTCTCTGCTACCTTCCTTTGAATCCCTCTTACTAACTCCAATTCTCAAGTTGTAGCTTCTTATTCTTCAGATATTATTGTTACATGCATATATATGTATGTGTAGCGGGGTGTTTACCAGAGAATACTGCTCAGACATGGGTTTAAGCCAATAGAAAGTCTTTATTAGTTAGCCAGGAACTACACTGGGTGTTTGGGAACCTAGTTCAGTCTTGATCATTTCTCGGGGTCAGCTTTTAAGCACAGAAACCATGTTCTGGGCTGACACACTTCAGTTAGCAAGAGCAGTTAGCCAGAAACAGAACTACAGAAGCCAAAAAGCAAGGTTAGGACATTTAGGGTCTTTCTCAGAACTATATGGACTTTGATGGAATGGGTCTTTGTTTTGGCAAGTGGTACTGTCTGTGTGCTGAGTTTTATGGCCCGAATGGCATTTCCATCATGGGGTCAGCTGTGATAAGGTCTGGTGCCCTGTTACATACATGTGTGTACAGATATATAGCAATGCAATCTGAGGAGCCCCTTTTCATTGTTTGTGAGTATATGGTTTCAGGGCAGACCACTCTGCATGGGAGATCCATCCCTGAAAGAGTCTATTTCTCCTCTCAGCAGTCATTAGCTGCCTTTAGTACTTGTCTAGGAGTGGGGCCCTGAAAACATTTCCCTTTCCCATGTTACCATGTCTATCGATGCTGTTGCTGGTCCACTCTTGTTTATGCAGCCATTGTCAGGGGAGATTCTTACACAGCACACTTCCTGGTGTTCTGGCTCTTACAATCTTTCCACCTCCTCTTCTGAAGTATTCTCTAAGCTGTCGATGCAGGGACTGTGCTCCAGATGCATCTGTTGGGGCTGAGGTCCCCATGATCCATTGATCTCTGCATTGTGACCTGGAGTCATCAAGGCTGCCTCAAATGGTCCTGTTGTAATGACCCCCACCAAAAAAAAATTAGAGAAAGCAAATTTACAAAAGGAGTCGATCTAAGTGCCCATAGACACTATGAGGAAACCACCTATTTCTCTAGAGAATGACACTCTTTTGAGCTGGTGAGAAGCCAGAAAGCAGGAAGTGTTTGTATCTTAGAGGTGCCTTTGCTCAGAAGGTTTGTCAAACATCCCTCTAGCAAGAACCCCCAAGTTTCTCAGAGGCAGGTCTGCCCTTCTGTGACCATGTAGACTGGAGCAGACTCCTCTCCAGATGGCAGCTGACTTCCCTCCGTCTACCTCTCTAGATGATGGCCATCCTGTATAGACTCTCCCTGTGGGAACATACAGTGAGCTGTGGGACATCAAGTGCTCCTAGAGGCCACCATCTCTGTTACTGGTGCCAATGGAGCAGAGAGCAGGTGCAGAAGGTTGCTAACCCTAGTGATTTCCAACCACCTCTACTTCCCAGGAAGACTGTGATGAAGGCTAACAAACAGGTCGTAATGGCCTGGGTGTAAGGCTTTTTGCCCTCCTTCCTTCCTTCATTCCTTCCCTCCTTCCCTCCCCCTTTCCCTCCCTTTCTTCCTCTCTGCTTTCCTTTCCTTGTTTTCTCCCTCCCTGCTCTCTCTCACATCTTAATTGGCTTCATTTTCAATTCTAGAGTCAGGCACCCCTTCCTTCCATAAAATAGAATGGTGTTCCAATGAATCAAGCAGAGGACATCAGTTTTATAAAGAAAAATAAAAGGGGTTGAAAAGAATAGAAAGAGTCACTAAACATGGGGCGTGGGGCTGGAAGGGAAGTCCATGGAACAACGAAGTCTGTTTGAGAGCTTTCGCTGTTCTCTCTCTAATCCTGCTTTCTAGATGACCATGTAAGTGGGTGAGCTTCATCATGGTGACAAATGACTCTAACAAGAGCAATGGCGCTTTTCCCTTTAGCCTGGTATGCTGGGGCCTAGGACAGGACCTAAATCTGGCACAAAGGCCTCCCGTGATTTTGAACTAACAGTTTCCCACACTAAGCCATGTCCTCATTCTAGGGTACAAAACAAACCTCTGTCACCCTCCTCAGTTCCTGTCCTCAAGATCACACAATGGCTGGACCTTTTGTTGATTCACTCCAAGAGAGACCCTTTGACATTCAACAGATGGCTGTTTGCAAACATTTAGAAAGGATGTAGTGCAGCAGCAGGGTGGCTATTAGGACTGTCATGAAGATAATGGAAAAAGTTTGAAGGGCGCCCCTTGGCTAACTAAATTGAACCTAGAACAGTTAATAGATGAAAGGACTGAGGAGTAGTCTACCTGCTTCAACCAAGCAGTCTGCCCATCACTTTTTGCGACCAAGTCTCTGGAATGACCAGTGCGTTGAACAATCACATCAATGAACAAGTGGTCCGGGAGCTGAGTTTTTCTATCTGCTTGAGTGAAGGGAACAGAAGAACACAGAAAGTACTGTTGCTGTCATGATCTTCCTCAGAAAGCTTATGACCTTGGCTGCAGGCCTCTGTCCTAGATTCCCCTGTGGGCTTTGTCTTAGACGTACAGGCCCAGAGTGAGAATGAGCTGAAGCTTCAGAATGCCACGGAACAAGCTTGAGAGCTGGACCAGGGTATGGAAACAGTCGTTCTGGGGGATGCGCTCTATGCTGCTGCCATCAGCTCTGAGTTAGTTCCTCTTAACATGGTCTGGAGCCATATTTGACCACAGTTTGGTTTGAGGGGGTGATGGCGGTGGTGAGGGGTTGGAAGGTATCAAAAAGAGGTGGTTGGTGATAGAGAACTCCAATGGACTTGGGACAGCCTAACTGCTCCAGAGGACCTTCTCAAGGCTACGTGCATCTCATGATGCAGTGACGTACTTGTGGGAGTTTTCTATCCTTTGCCAAGAACCTGGGAATGAATAAAGGAGTGGAGCAGCTGTCACCTCCAAGTCCTACACTAATGCTATAACTGAAATGTTTATCTTCCGAAAGTCCTCCAAGTCTTTCAGTTCTGGTGCTACCCCTTGATGTTCAGATAAAATATCTGCGTTTTAAGGCTGAGGTGGCCCAAAACATGACCCAGTCTGCAGTCTCTTGGGTGAGTAGGCATGGGTCTTAGCTTCTGTAGCTGGCTTATCACCACCTTTTCAAACTCCAGGCACAACTCCTCTTCCTTGCCTGCTCCATCCCTCACAAGGCAAATATGCACTGAAGTTCTAAGGAGACAAGGAAGAGAACTACAGTGCAGAAGAAACTTCAAGAAAGAGGATCAAACAGGTGCTTCAAGAGAAGCACCACAAGTGTGCTCACTCTCTGGGCTTCTCATAAGGAATTCCTTGCCACAACTCCAGCCACGCTCCTTCTGGGGGTGAGCCCTACGTCTAAGCCTAGACTCTCTCTAAAAATACTTCTTAATGAGCTGAGACAACTCCAACTGAACCTTGATGCCACATTCACCTGGCTAGAGCTGGTGACAATCACCCCCACTGCCTTCTCCTGTGAGCTTTTCTCTGTTCACATTCCCTCTTAGATACTCGCTCTAAGAGGCTTATCAATGTTCACCACACAGAGACTGAGCAAATGTTTACTGCGAGAACTTCTACACAGATCCCAGAAGTTGTCCCCAATGAGTAAATATTTCTTGGAAAAACAAGGCGGCAGAGTTCAAGGTGTGCACTGGCTGCTGTCTGCACCCTGTGTGGCGCTTTGAAAGGACAGAGGGCCCAGGTGCAGCCGCCGACCAGTGCTGGTGTTTTCTGTCTTTGTGAGGTTTGCACAGGGAGACCCTCATTCAGATCAAGTATAGTGATCAAATCAAAAGAGTGCCACGTCACAGAGGGCTGGGCTGTTCTGGAGCTCCTACCTGAGGCTACCAAAATGGAAACAAAAGCAGACAGCATGCAGGGAGAGAGAAGCAGGAGGGGAGGAATGTGATGAATCGTGTTTTGAAAAATTCAGCCCAACAGTTCTAATAGGGTCAATATTTAGGCTACAGTATTTGGCTAAACCCATTATGCAATTCATCTTCCTGAAAGAAGACACACATGATCTGGCTAATTTATTTTTATGCAGTTAAATTAGACAGTATTTATAAACTGAAGAGTTTTCAAAAAAAATCTATTTAAGGAAGGTACCATTAGTTTTTCTGAGTCTGTTTGCCTTTGGGTTATTCTGGATGCTTTTGTTGGTTGTGGTCTCTGAGTAAGACAGTGGGTGCTATTTCTAAGTGTGGATGGAATAATGCCAGCTGTCTGAATATGTAGATTGTCCATCCTTAAAATGGGGTGACATATTGGGAGAGGCCAGGCAGGGTATGTAAACTGGAGGCACACAAAGCTGTATGCCACCTAGGTGTAGGATTTAATGAGTGACAAAGAGAGAGGACTTCAGTTCCCAATAGGGCCAGGATCTCTGTTCCATATTTCTTTCCCTGGTGAGACCAAAATTAAAGAAGAACCAAAGAAATGACCGGAGGAAACACATGCTAGGACAGTCAGATGCACAAAGATACATTCTTTCCTTCTCCGTCTTCTCAGCTTTTCCAAAACCACTCAGCCCCCCCCACCCCCCCCACCCCCAGTCCTCCCTCTTTAGCAGGCAGATGTTTTAAAGTCTAGAGATGAATGTCTCAATGTAACCGGGGCCTGACTGATGTGTGGCCTGAACATACGGATGCAGGGCAAGGGAAGCAGGCAGGTGGCGGAGCCCACAAAAAGAACATCAGTGTGAATTCTGGGACTCAGCTATCCAGAAGAGGGCCCTTGGTCTTTGGAAGGACATGAACAGGGTAAGATACTGTAAAAGGAGCTGGGAGTGGGATGATGTGACTTGAACCCACCAGTTTGACATGAAACTTCCTGTTCTTTCGCGTCTCTGCTCCTGGGAGATCGGGAAGCCCAGACAGTCCAGAGAAGATAGTCTCCTGCTGCTGCTTGCCTACCTTCAGTTTTTGACAGTCTTTCCCGTGTGTACCTCTCCATGACAGGGACCCCTAGATCATCTCCCAGAATCCTGACTCTCCACAGTGGATGGTGTCTGTACTCTAGTGTCTAGGAACTAGAAATTACATGTACTTCTCTCAAAATGCTGAATCTGTGTACAGATATTACCCTACCTCCAAGCCATTTTCATATACTTTTAAACCACAAGACTCCAAGAAGGCACATATGGCAACTTTTCTACCATCGTCAAAAATAGCCTCGGCCCCCAAGCGATGTCTTCAGCTGTCACAGTTGTGCTCCCCAGGCATCAGCTCTGAGTCAGGATCCTTTTTCTTTCTGACTGCAGAATGTCACCTGGATTTAGGTACTTCCTACCATCTGCCTCTACCATACGGGAGCCCATCACCTCATTTATCTTCCCAGAGTTGTGGAACAGATTGACAAAGTGCAAAAGGAAAGATTGACACTATGCATACATGCCCAAATCCTGATGACTAAGTACAGATTGGGGAACACTGATTGAAAGCAATATTTTGGAACCAAATCTGCCCCCAATGTCTATGTACCCCGCAAATGATGTTTGCAGATTTTGCAGCTTTCTGCTCGTGAGATGGGACGACAACAGCGTTGATACAGTAGCATTTGTTGGGTCCCTCCTGTCTCCAGACAATGGAGGAGCCTAAAGTTAGGGGCGAGATGGAGATTTAGCATGTGCCTAAGAACCCAGCTGTCTGGCATTCTGTCCCTTTTGGAGGTGTCGCTCCACTAAACTGAGATTTCGATACGTAAGGATTTCAGACTGTTACTTCTTTATGATTTGAAAATTTTTCCAAAAAAGCAAAACAAAACAAAACCCTACTTGTATTTGAATCAAAGATAAAATTAAGAACCATATTTCAAAGGTGCACTATTTTCCTATTACAGACTAAATAAGGCAGTGCAAATGTAGTACACTTTGAAATTCTATAATCTTTGGATTTGGGCTTGAATATTTCCTAAATGAAATCATTGTACTTGAAAGAATATTGATTAATGGATAAGATTAAACTAACCTGAACCGCATTCTCTTCAGATTCAGACAAAAGGACAGCTAGCGCAGTTCTCAAAGCTCTTGCGCGTAGAGTTGGGGTTTCTGCGTGACAAACCTTTTCCCTATGTGTGCGCGGAGTGCCGAATATGAAGGAAAGGGCCACATCTGCCTTTCCCCTGACAGTGAACATCTTGATGAGAAGTGAAGGCAAACAGAAACAGGCAGTTCAACATGGCTGCTGAATTTGGATTTACCAGAGAAGTAGAATCAGCTGTGTATACCGAGATGCACAAGAGGGGATTTATTGTGGGAGTTGGTATATGTGACATTACAGGCTGAGATGTTCCATGATGTGCTGTCTACAAGCAGAAGGACCAGAAAGCCCTCAGTGTCCAAAGTCCTACAGTCCAAAGCCTCAAAACCTACAACCTCTGTGGGAAGACCGGAAAGAGGGTCAGGGTCAGGACATGAATGTGTTTGCCCTGCTCTGGGTTTTCTTCTATTCAAGCCCTTAGTTGATTCAGGGGTGTATGCCCACCCTAAGTGGATCATCCTTACTTATTCTATGACTCAAATATTAATTTCTTCCAGGAATGCTTCAGACACACCAGGAAATGTTTTCTTTATGACCTGGGTGTCCCTTAGCCCAGTCATGCTGACGCATAAAAGTTACCCTCACCACATTTCCAGAACTCAGAAGATAATTAATTAGTGCTCTAGGCACCAGAAAGGGACCTAGCAAGGGCAGTGGCCAGGGAGGCTAATAACAGTTTACAAGCTGAGTGGACACAGTGGAATGTCGATAAACGTGTGTGTGTGTGTGTGTGTGTGTGTGTGTGTGTGTGTGTGTGTGTG
>CAJQZJ010000067.1:2204690-2240711 GCA_907164525.1 Lophiomys imhausi
AGAGGGAAGGTTTGGAAGGCTGTCTTGGAGTCCTCAGCTCTCACAGACGTCTCCTATTCCCCAGGCTGACTCTGTCATGCTCAGGCTGACAACCCCTGGGAAGGCCTGGGTGAAACCAAGGCAATAGGTTTCACCTGGACCCTCCATTGGTTAAGTCCCCCCACAGTAGAAAGTCTGATGGCTGCCAGAAGCCTCCAAATATCCCCCAGACTGAGCCTTGTAGAACAGAGGGTATGTAGAATATGCTGGTAAGATCTACAGGAATCTGACCACTTGCTTTCACATCCCTGCTCGGCTCTGACCCAATGGGGCACTGCTTCTTGACGCTTGACCCTGCCCCTGCCCACTTACAGAATTGATTTCAGAGGGTTGTAGGAGTCAAGCAAATTAATTAAGGTAAGGCATAGGCCAATGTCAAGTTCACAGTAGAAATTATCCATAAAAGTTAGGGTTTTTTTTTTAATTTTATTAGATTTGCTAGATGTGATCTGCCTTAAGTTGAATTGAGCATCATCAAAAAGATATGACATCTCCCAAACCCTCAGCACGTTTATGTGCTAGCATGTGCACAGGGCCTTCACCAACACAGTCGAGCTAAAATATAATTAGGCTGGACCCTCATCCTTTGGGTGATGACTTTACAAAAAGAGACATCTGGACATAGGGACAGACAACTTTACAAGGAAGAGGATGTGAAGGGGAACAAGAAATAATCAGGTGTCCATCAACCAGGGAGGGAGACCTGAAGCAGATCTTTCCCTCACAAGAAGCAAGCCTGTTTGTGTAAACATCATGCCACAGATAGGGCTCCTCTAAGGAGAGACACTTGTGCCCCACTCTTTGGAAATCAGACTATTGAAGCAATGATCTCCAAGGAATTGGAATCGCTCCCAGGAATCTCATGCTGGGAGAAGGAAAAGGCTGAAGCTTGGTGCCAGAGGGAGAACTGGTCTTCTAGAAAGGGATGTCACACAGTTCTGATTACTTGTCAGAACACCCTTCTGAAGAGTCTAGAGCTGAACAGATCCTTGGCTGGGACAACTCAGCTCTGCTTAATTCCTGCCCTCTGTTTAAATCTAAACCTCATGTTAGAATATAGAAGATGAACTTGGAGCTCACTAGACCCCTTTACTTGTTCTTCTTCCAAGTGTGGCTACATTGGATAAATCTCCTTTCTCTGCTTTTCAGTGTTGTTCGCTAAAGGGATGTGTTGAGAATGCATGGCCCAGTTTAGCTTTGTAAAGTTGATCATAACCCAGGCTTAGACTCTACATCTCCGGGGACATTGATGCCTTGGTCTTGGACTTCTGGAATGCAAGACAGTAAATCTCTGTTGTTTATGCTACCCAGTTGTAACAGTTATGGCAGCCTCAGCAAACAAATACATTGGGGTTTTTTTATTTTTTATTTATTTTTTTTTTATTTGGTTTTTCGAGACAGGGTTTCTCTGTGTATCTTTGGCTGTCCTGGACTCACTTTGTAGACCAGGCTGGCCTCGAACTCACAAAGATCCGCCTGCCTCTGCCTCCCAAGTGCTGGGATTAAAGGCGTGCGCCACCACCGCCCGGCTACATTGGGGTTTTTTATTATTATTATTTAGTTTTGAGACAAAGTATTGCTATGTAACCCAGGCTAGACAGCAATTCATAATCTTCCTGCCTCAGCCCTCCAAGTTTGGGGATTATAAACACAGATCACCATCACTGCTCCTGTCCTACACAGTCTATTCTTAAATTCTAAAGCCTGGTCTTTTCCCAGAAAGTTTTGTATGCCAACACTTACACAAAGTGGCTGCACCAGCCCAAAGCAACTCCAGCCTCCTTCAGAATTTCAGACAGTAGATGTATCCAATGTCAGGGCAGCACTGCCTTCTTGTAGCAATCTGTGCCCTCCTCATGTGGGTCCCCACTCAAGGGACAAAAGCAGCTCCTTGCTGTTATTTTAGACCATGTACAATGTAAGCAGTGGTGGCAGACAAGAGCACTGTCATTTGCCTATACTTGCTATGCCCTGCTGGAAGATTGACATAGCTGTGTATTATCTGAAGTGGGGATCCACACAATGACCAGCTAACAGAACCCTAGATTAGGTTTCCCATGAGCTCACCCTGAAAAAAAAATAGGGCCAAATAAATTAGGTTCTTTCCATATCTCAGGAAGGACTTTTGATAACCAACCAAAGCCTAATTTCCTTATCCATGTGTACAACATGATCCTATTGTGAGAAACTACCACGACAAAGAGGCAGGGGTGTGCCATAGGGGTGGGAAGGAAGTGACAAAAAGGAAAGAAAGCCACACATCTCTGGATGTTGGTGGCACTTGCCTAAGAACTCATGCAGGTTTAATGAACTTTGATCTGAGTTTTAACTGGTTTGATTTAGTCCATTATCTAAGCAGGAATGTGTCTCACTGTGCACCTTACATCCTCTAAGCCAGGGTCTCATTGCTACTCCAGCTGGCTAGCCTTGAGACCTCAGTGCAGACTTAGTGATTGAGGTCAGGGCAAGGGCCACTTCCTGAGCTGTGGCTTATCCCTTCCTGAGGCCGACACTAACCATTCCGGGTAGTGTGTCAGTGAAGTGTTACATATGCTGGGGATTGGGGGGATGATGCCCCAATGCTCACGCCTACACTCTTGAATTGACAAGCACCTGCCAGGGCACCTGGGTCAGAGGCTGGCTTTTCTCCATCTACAAGGACATTGATTTTCAAAGGATTTTGCAGGTAAAAGTGAGGTTAGAGGACCTCCCACAACCCCTGGCTGTTCCCAAGATGAAAGGAATTGCCCCACAGGGGCAGCAATTCTCTGCTCAGTGGGTTTTTCTAAAGGTGGGGAAAGCTTGTGGGAACATGGCTCTCTCTCCCTGTTTCCCCTCCCACTTTTCTGTCTCTCCTGGCAGGGATTCACACTGTAAATTTATGGCTTATTTTATTCTCTGAACCCAGAGAGCAGATGAACAGTAAGATCCAACCCTGCATCCTAACAAAGGGCGTGGGCTAGGGGAGCGTAAATCAGTGCCTCTCAGCACAAGCTGAATATGAGAATCACCTGCGGAGCATTAAAAATACTTTCCGAACTATACCACCGAAGCTTTTCATCTGAGAAGACCCGGCCGGGCTCCGCAAGGGTGTTTAGAACCTCCCAGTGGGAGTCAAATCAAGCTGAAACCAACCATGTAGATCCTTGCCTCCAGCGATGAAGGGGTAGGTACTCCAGAGAGACCACTTCTCAATGCTGGGGCGCAACTCCAACCCACCGCCCTCACTGACAGAGAAGGTTCCAGAAACAGATGATCCAGACCAACTGAGTCTCGAGTGGTCTGAGGACGCCAGGGAAGCATTCTAGGGTCAGTGTTGAGCACAGAATCACTGACGTCATGAAGTCTTCAGAGACTGTCTTCATGGAGCATGGGACTTGTTGAGCAAGGAAAAGGGGGTCCCAGAAGGTTCTGACGAAATGGAGTAAGTGGAGGGGGGTTAAATAATCAAAGATCTATAGCCAAGAGTCTGTGCTGAGACAAGAGGGCACAATGCCCTCCCTGGAACCCTCAGCTGGGAGATGTACTACACTCAGCAGGCTGGAGGCCTTCTACTAGGGTCTAGCAACACAGTGCTCGCCTTCTTATGGAGACTGGCCTCGCATCACATGGCAGAGTTAATAGTAGTCTACTTTCTGACCCGGAAAATAAATGTGTATTAGCTACCGTTGCGTTTCTGTGACCACAGTACCCGACAGGAGCAATGGGAGTAAAGAAGGGAAGATTAACTCTGGCTCACAGTTTCAAAGATGTCAGTGAGTGCATCGTGGCAGGGAAGGCTTGGTGTGGTCCGTGGTGGCAGAACCATGTGTCAGAAAGCTGAGAGTAGAACAAGGGGCAGGGGCTAAGCTATTTCCTTCACAGGCCCACCCCCAGTAGCCTGTTGTGTATGGGTCTATGCATGTGTGCGTATGTATACACATGAACAGATGTATGTGAACGTGTGTGCACGTGCATGTGTAGGCCAGCAGTCATTCCTGAGGGGTCATCGACTTCATTTTTTGAGACGGTTTCTCACTGGGTGCTGGGCTTTGCAGATTCAGCTGGACTGACTGGCCAGTTAGCCTCAAGATTCCTCTGTCGCTGCCTCCCCAGTGCTAGGATCACAAGTGCCCACCACCACATCTAGGTTTTTATGTGGGTGCTAGGGATCTGAACTTAAGTCCTTACGCTTTTATATCAAGCATGTTAGCAATCAGGCATTCCCACTCGCCTAACCTCAGGGACCTAGCAGCAGCTTACGTCATCATCACCTGCCTCTGCCAGGTGCAGAAGGCCAGGTTTATGTTGCGTATAAAAGGGCCCCCAGCCACCCCTCTCTGTCTCTCATTTCTCTCTGCAGTTCCCGCTCTGTCTCTGTGTCTCTCTCATCTCTCTCATTCCCTCTCTCGGTCTCCATGTCTGTCTGCCTTTATCTCTCCCTCAATTTCCCTACTCCTAGGTGGCCTTTTGCTTTCTTCTCCCCCAATAAACTTCTTTCACTCATCTGTTGCGTGGTGTAATTTCTCTTTACACTAAATCTGTTGCTTGGTATAATTTCTTAGCAGCACACCCCACAAATGTACATCTCCCCTCGCCACATGTATCCTATCCAAACAGTTTACTGATTAAGTTACGTTCCCCTACACTCTCCCCATTACCTTCGGTAACCCGTTTCTACCAGCTAGATGCCACACATCTTCGCAAACCAGCGCCAGCAGCTACAGCATGAGCACACAAAAGGACTGACTACCCTGCCAGGGCATTTCAGACTCAAACTCTAAACAAACCTCATCTTTTACGCTAATGATTTTACACATGGTTTTTGTGACATCAGTTACAAGTGGCCTTTTAGGCTTCTCTTCTGCATGCTGGAGGGGGTGTCCTTCCCCATTCCAGCCACTCTTCTGGGGTCTGCTACTTTGATGCCTGTCAGGGCAGGCTCTGCTTGAAGGGTGGCCGCACAGCAGCCACCAGCCCCACATGGGAAGGGAGCTCAGTGGAAGTCTGCGGGGTGTTGCCTTTAACTCTGAATTGCAGCTAAGCCTCATTATTGGGAAATAAAACCAGATTGGCTTTTAAGTGCTCAAAGAAGGATTCCTGAGGAAGTACCTAATCCCATGGCCCTTGTCAGCCAGGCCTTTTAAAATCTGTGCCCCTCCAACACTGTGAGTGGGAACAGAGGACAGCTGTGGCATGGAGGGTGGCTTCACTCACCTGGGGCAGGTGAGGAGAAGGAACTGAATTTGATCACCTGCTTATTTTGTGGGGAGGGATCATTTCTTTTATTTTATTGGGATTAAAGTTTGCTTGAAGTGAGAGATGCTTGTGCACCTGTTATATCAACACAGAGAACTCTGTCCCCTTGCTCCTCTGTAATGGGGCTGGAGAGGGGCTGCCCTTCACTCCAGAGCCCTCTTATTGTGTTAGGTAGGTCACTGTCCTATCTGCGGTGGGGCCAGTGGGCTTGAAGGATCATGTGATAATGAACAATGAGGACTCTCTTCAGCCTCTACATTGATAGCCGCTTTGTGCCACATTGCAGATTTCCTAAGGTATCTATGACAGCTGGCTCAAAGGAAAACAAACAAACAAAACTGAGAAAGAAGTAAGAAAGTACAGATGTGGTGGAGGTTTAAGACTTGCAGTAGCTAATTTTCCAAAGAAGTTGAATAGATTTGAGTTGCTGTTTGCCCCTTGGCTGCTCCTACCTACCCCTCACAGTGGCCACAGCTTTGGACAACTCTGAAGAGGGTGTGGGCCAAGAGGGTCTCTGGAGGCAGAGATCCACTGTTTTCATCTCCTGCCACTTTTCATAAGTGAAGAGATTCATGCCACATGCTATGTAGTCAGATGGCCCCGACTCACAATGGAGCCTGGCTAGAAAGATGCCCAGTTCCTTGAACTAGCTCACTTCTCCCCTTTCATCAGGATGAGCCTGAAGTCCTTAACACACTGAGAGACTAGGAGTTAGACAGATAGGAAAGGGGCCATGGCTAGGTAATAAAGGAGGCACATTTCCGAGATGGTCAGCTTCTTTCATACCTCCCTGACTTGAAAGAAAAATCCATGACCCGTGACCGCTTAAAACAAAGGCCCTGTAGGCTTTTGTCCTTCACCAGCAGGCCCCCTGTGGATGGATGGCTCAACAAGTGGAGGACTGGATCAGGACATATTACACAACACTTGTGGGCCGAGCAACCATCAGATCTTCTTTCAAACTGACCAACCCTAAATTAGAGGAGGAGAACAACAAAACAAACAAACAAACAAAACAATCACCACCACAACCCAGGCCTCAAGATGAACCTGGATTTTTCAGCTTTTGGAGGGCCTCCCACCCCACCGCTTCTCAGAGTCTTTTTCTCTGTCTGTGTGTACATGTGTTCCTCACTCCCAATAAAATGCTTTTCTTCGTCTGTTGCCTCTGTCCATTCCTGATTGCCATTCCTCAAATCCATTTGAGATTTCTCTGCTGCTACCTGGTGCGCTTGAGAAATTTCCTGCCATTTAATTGTTTAACTGGCAGAGAAAAACAAACCCATTCAAGCCCCCTAGGCTGTATCAGCATGTGCCCTGGTCTCTTTGATCAGGTTCAAGTCTTGTATTTTCATCCTCAGAGCGACAGCCACCCTTCCTCATAGACTTAACCATAGCTCTGTTGTCATTGATGATGACCTTCACTGCAGGGGAACCCAGGAAGCCAAAAACAGCCTATGATCTTACTTCCGTCATCTTTCTTAGTGTGCAGCACCCAGCAGGCACTCCATCCTTAACTGACTCACTGTTTATGAAGGTTTTTGTGCAAATCTACACTTTTGAATTTGTTGTTCCTTAAAAATGGCTGTAGATTTGGCAGCTCTCTCTCTTCTCTCTCTCTCTCTCTCTCTTCCCCCCCCCGCCTGTACCCAACCCATGCATATAGATAGATAGATTTATCTGTACTATTCTCTCTCCCCTCTGGGAGCCCTACCAATATTGTGAAGGAAATCAACCATTGCTCACCCTGCTGGCTCTCCGCTCCTGCTCTGAGCCTTAGAACCAGTCAATAACCCTGTAGGGTCACAAATATAGCAGAAAAGGGAATGGCTTTTGAAGAAGTGACAAGACACGGGAAACCATAGCACTGAACCTTGGGAACAGAAAATAATAGAATAAATCCTTAAAGACCTAATCTTACCCTTAGAAGCACTTTACCAAAGCCATTTCAGCCTCTGGCAAGTGTTGGCTCCAATCCCACCTGCCAGTTATCCACTGACCTTGTAAAGGATAAGAGTCATGCAGTGCATTTTGTGCCATTAGGCTTAGGGAATCAGAAAACAAATACACTTGGAGGTTGACCACAGACTATTTCCCAGCAGAGGGACCTTGTGGAATGGACTCCATCCTGACCCTCGTGGGAGAGAGAAGGCTGCAGAGAATGCCATTAGTCGCCCGATGCAATTTATCAGGGATGACTGGGGAGGGACGTGGTCTGCTGGATGTGGCTGTGTGCTTGAGAGCAGAGGCTCTGGTCAGAAGATCAACATGTGGACCAAGCTGCACACTTGAAGGGCATCTTCAAAGGATCCTCATGTATCCCCATGCAAAATAGGTATGATGGTTATATTTATCACATGGAGCTTGCTGAAGGATCAGTAAAACACTTTCCCTAATGCACAGATGTTACTCAATACAGAGTAGATACAAATGCTCCTAAGGAACAAAAACCTGTGTCTTTCTAAACATCCAGACTGGCCATTTGCCAGGTGAAGACAGAAATGAAACACCAGGCAGCTCTGTATCTTCTCTTATTAAGACATCTTTCCCAAGTTCCACCGTTCCACCAGCCCTCCCTGGGTCAACCCTCCCTTGCTCATTTACCTGGCTCAGCACATGAGATCAAGTTGCCTGTGTTAACGAATTACAGGCAGGGAACATTTTAGGTGGGTTGGATACCATGAGTCAGGAGGAATCTGAGTTCAAAAGATTATTGTCTTTTGTGCTGTTGAACATTCCATCAGTTCAAGAGGAAGAAGTCTGTTTAAAGGTATATTCAGGTCTACAGGCCCCAAAGCAGAGCTCCTCTAAATAAGTCTTTTAAGACATTCCTGAAATGATTTGCTTTGTTCGAGGCTCTTTTAAGAAACCACATGTAATTACACTCAACTATTCAGAAGGTTAAGCTTCAAACTAACAAATGCCAAGACAGTCTAAGTTCTCATTGCCATCCGGCCCTAATTCCACAAGCCAGCCTCAGCTCCTCCCCTCTCAAGCAAGCCTTCAGAAAAGAATGTGAGCCAGTAGATCCATGACTCCTAGTTCTTCTCTGTTCAAGCATTTCTTCCCATTATTTGGGCAGGTCTTTTGATAATCAAGTCTCATATTATTTATAAACCTTCTGGTCTAGGAAGCAAGTCACTTGCGTATTTTAAGAGGGGGGTCCCACATGCTAATGACAAGGGAGCCTGGGGTTTTCTACATCTACAGGCCCTAAAAGAACATTCTAAAACCTCCTTCGAGTTTATTGTTCCTTTAACTCACTTGAAACATGCATATGCATGCCTCCTGCATGTGGAAACGTTGCGCTTATTAATTAGAAAACAGGCCTCTGTTGGATTTACTATTCTAATTATATCAGCCTACAGAACCCCCCAAACGTTTTCCTGCTATGCTTAAATTAACATTAGTATATAAGGTAGAAATTGGAAGAGACGAATTATGCCTTAAGATCAAACCTCACACAATTGTGACTTATGTTAGAGCAAAAGAGTAGCTTTTCCTTAGGACCAGTTTTTTGTTTTTGTTTTTGTTTCTTTTTAATTTCAGCATGGATATGCCTGTGGAACATGTATGTATGTATGTATGTATGTATGTATGTATGTATGCATGGACATATGTATGCATGTTCACACATGTATGGATGTATGTGTGTGTGTAAGGTGAATGTACAAATGTGTATGCTGCTGTGTATAGACCAAGGTTGGCATCGGATGTCTTCCTCAATCCACCTTTATGTATTATTGATTCAAGGTCTCTCACTTGTACCCAGAGCTCACCAGTTCTGTTAGTCTAGCTAGTTAGCTTGCTCCAGGGATCTCCAGTTTCCACCTTCCCATCATTAGGATTATAGGTGGACCTCCACACCCTGTATTGACATGGGTGCCAAGAATCTGAACTTTGGTCCTTACACTTCTTACACAGAAGGTGCTTTTCTGACTAAGCCACCCTCTCCGTATGTGTCTTTATGTGGATTCTCTTGACTTTGGGTTCTCAGGAAACCACTACATGGATATCAGCAATGAAAACCAAAAGGAGGCTGGTAGATTAACAACCTTCTTCCTTCATTCAGCAACTAATTAGCAAGGTCTAGCCTTATCCAAGGGCTGTCCTAGGCACCAGGGAAACAAAATGCCTGTTCACATGGAGTTCACACTATTGTGCTATATTTCAGTGTAAAATGGATGGTAGGTCAGAGGGAGAAGAAAACTAATGTTGATATAAACAAAATGGGGCTAGGAATTGTGGTGCATGCCTGTAATGCAAGACCATGGCTGACAAAGGCAGGAGGAACACAGACACAAGGCCAGACTGAACTATGTCATGAGATTCTGTCTCCAAAACAAGAGAGAGGGATAGAGGGTTCTAAGAGCAAGGTCATGATGCTCCACCAATATCTGAGTAAAGATCTAAAAGAATAGAATGACTGGTCATGAAATATCTGAAGAAAATGTATCCATGACCAGTCATGGAAACCCAACACAAGAGGGCCCGACTGCAGCTGTATGCAAGGAAGAGGTCAGTGTGAAAGGAGCAAGGGAGAAGAGAGCATCCAGAGTGGAGGGCAGAGAGTAGGGAAGGGCACCCCGAGCAGCACTCCATTTCTAAGACCATGAGCTTCTAGTCCGAGTAAGAAAGAGCCACTGTAGTATTGTGAGTGGAAATGAAAGGATCTGACTGTTGCTATAGCAACACTGCCTAGAAAGGATGCTGAAGATTGACAGGAGAGTGGTGAGAAGTGGCCAGATCCTGGGCTATTTCACAGGAACGATTTTAAAAGGATTTGCTAATGGGCTTAAATATAAATTGTGAAAGAACAGGATGAGTCAAGAACAATTTCAAGACTGTTTTTGGCTTGAGTCATTTTTGTTTTTTAAAAGATAGAAGAATAGAAGGGAAGGGAAGGTTTGAAGATTGATGTGTTAAGTTTGAGATATTACATTAGACATCTACAAAGAGATACTGAGTAGGTAGTTAGAGAGAAAAGTCTGAAATTCAAGGAAAAGGCCCAGACTGGAGACATACTTTTAGGCTTTATCAGCATGCGGTTGATGTTAAGCCACAAGACCAGCTGAGATCACTCCGGTAGTCAATGTGGGTGGAAAAGAGAAGGCATCCGGAGACTAAAACAAGCCAGCATGCAGCACTCTGGGGCTTGGAAATGCCCACCTGGCATAGCTCCGGACAATTGTAATATTCAGAAATATCTTACTCCTGCTTGGTTCAAAACACTCCATTTTGCTGAATCATGCAACTTGGCATTGATTTTCTTTCTCCAAATTTTTCAACTGGAGTTACTCACACCACAAAATAGAACTTAACACTAAAATTACAGACATCCTTAAAGTCTTCCACCTTTGTGCTGCAGAGTCCTTGGCTAGTGACATTCAGAAACAATTTTCAAGTTTATCAGTGACTACACTAGACTAGAGTAGCACTGTGCATGCAAAAAAAAAAAAAAAAAGATGTATCCACAAACCTTTCCATGTGGACACTAAATCAAGCAGATACTGTCCTAAAGGCCCCCCCCCCACCAAAAAGCACACATCAACCTTGGGTGTTACTAAATTTATTAATATTGGCTATCAACTGCAAAAGAAATTATCCCCCAAACTCAGTTTCATGAAATAAGTATTGATGATCTTGTGACTCTTAAGCCAGAAAATCCAGTCATGATTCAGTGCACTCCTGTGCCCAGGGTTTCACACAAAGTTGTGGTCAAGGTGCTAGCAGAGTGAGGCCATATCCTCCTCATTTGAAAATTCATCTTAGGAATAAGCTGCAGCTGGTTAGAGGCTGCCTTCCATTTCCTTGACACATGGGCCTCTTAAGCTTCATTTATTGAGAAATGTGGAGAACCAGAAAGGGAGCTAGCAGGGAAGTAAATGTCAGCAGGATGGCCATCACAGGCTCTGATGAAGCAATAACAAAACACAGCATCCCATCAATTTTACTGTATTCTATCAACCAGAAACAAGTGAGTGGGATCAAAGTACACTCAGTGTCGAGGAACATACAGGGATATGAATCTCAGGAAGGAAGACCCACAGGGGACTATTTAGAAATCTGCTTGCCAAAAACAAGATGAGAAATATTTTTAATTAATAAATTTATTTTTAAAGAAAAGTTTTAGGCACGAAGCAAAGCTAACAGAAGGCAGGGATATCTCACATACTCCCCGCTCTCATATGTTTAATGCCCCTCTCTATCAATACCATCTACTCAATCAAGGAATCTGTGCCATCAATGACCCTACACAGACACATTAGTATCCTTCTAAGTGTATAATTTCTATTAGTACACACTCTTGGTGTTGCATATTCTGCGAGTTTGGTGAATAAAATATGGCATGTATCTACCATGGCAGCATCATGTACAGTAGTCACCCTCCCATATTAATCCTTTCTGTTCTGCCTCTGTATCCTGCCTCCAGGTAACCATTGACGACCCTGATCTTTTAATTATTCCCATAGTTTCTTTGTTTTTCAGTGTCATATAATTGAAATTATGCAGATTTTCAGGTTGGCTTTTTAAAACTTGATGTATATTTAATATTTAGTATATATTTAAGTTTCCTCCATATCTTTACATGGATTGATAGCTTGCTTCTTCCTTAGTATTGAATAATATCTCATTGTCTAGATATACTATAGATGATGCCCATTTGCTTTCTGAAAGTAAATGAGATTGCTTACACATTTGGGCAATTATGAGTAAAACTACTGTAAATATCACGTGCAGGTTTTGTGTAGTCTTAAACACTCAGTTCATTTGGGAAAACACCGAAGAGTGTTGTTGCTGGATCATATGGTAACAGCATGTTTAGTTTCCCAAGAAATTGCCAAACTATCTTCCAAACTGTACTATTTTGTATTTAATGGGTGTTCCAATTGATTTACATCCTCATCAATATTGACTGTTACTGGTATCAACAGCATTTTGAATTTTAGTTGTCCTAGCAGGTCTGTAGTGATGTCTTATTGTTGCTTTAATGTGCAATCCTCTAAAGTGTTCACAGAATGAGACGCTGAATATCTTCTTATACATTTACTTAACATGTGAGTTTGTTGTGTGGAGATATGTTCATCTTTTGCCCACTTAAAATATTTGTTCTTAAAAAATTAAAAAATAAAAAATATTTGTTAATTTTCAAATAGTTCAATTTAAGGGGGAAATTGTGTATTTTGGAGAATAGTCCTTTATAAGTTGTCCTTTACAAAATATTTTCTCCCAGTGGTTGGCTTGTATTTACATTTTCTTACAATTGCAATTTGAGGCTGCTTGGGTGCAGGCCACACTAGTCAGAACAGGCCCACCTGCCTTTGGAACTTTCCCATGCCCTTGGTTTGGTGTCAAAAGACCCTATCCACTGATACCCCTTCCTGCTCCCAACACTACACAAGTGGATATATGCTGTTCAGGTGCAGGTCATTCCAGTCAAAATTACAGAGACCCCCTGCTGGACCAAAGGCCACACTGGCTGCCAGGAGTCCAGCCCCAAACTCTGACAAAGACTCCCTGCTGGATCAGAGGTCACACAAGCCTCCAGAATACAGACCACAAAGACCAGAAGAAGAAAGCAGAAACAGAAACCAAGGAATAAAACACTCATCCAACAAAGACAAACTCAGAAATATGCATCCAGGCCTATATTCACCGCAAACACAGATGCCTAGACACCAACGCTTACACAATCAGCAACAATATGGGCAATAGGGCAGCACTAGAGTCCAGGTATCCTACCACAGCATCCCTGCAATATTTCAACTCAGCTGAAGCACAAGAAAATGACCTTAAAACCAACTTTATGAAGATGATAGAGGTCCTTAACAAGGAAATGAATGAATCCCTTAAAGAAATCCAGGAAAACACAAACAACTCAAGGAAATGAATAAATTCCTTAAGAAAAACCAAGAGAAAAGCAAACCGGTGAAGGAAATGAAAATGGAAATAGAAGGAATGAAGAAAACACAACCTGAGGGAATTCTGGAGATGGATAATCCAGGTAAGCAAACAGGAAATACAGGCATAAACATCACCAACAGAATACAAGAGATGGAAGAGAGAATCTCAGGAGTAGATGATACAATAAAAGAGATTGATACATCAGTCAAAGAAAATGCTAAATCAAAAATTTCCTGACACAAAACATCCAGGAAATCCAGGACAAATAAATTTAGAATTAGGGTAGATACATTTTTTAATGTAAAAATACTACCTAGACTTTGAAATTAGCCATATGTTTCAGTTTTTTGTTTGGTTTTGGTTTTGGGTTTTATGGGTTTTTTTTTTGTTTTGGTTTTGTTTTGTTTTGTTTTTTGAGACAGGGTTTCTCTGTACAACAGCCCTACAGCCCTGGCTGTCCTGGACTCACTTTGTAGACCAGGCTAGTCTTGAACTCATAGAGATCCACCTGCCTCTGCCTCCCAAGTGCTGGAATGAAAGGCGTGTCTCACCATGCCCGGCATATTTCAGTATTTTTAATATGGCAAGTTGTAAGTCCTCATTGAATCAAAATAAATTCAATGGTCATGACTACCATTGATTTAATAAGACAAAATAAAGCCAAAGCTATTGGCATATATGGCATATAAAGGCTTAGTTAGATGATATACTAGGTGGTAGCATAAACTGCATTTATTTTATGGGTCATAGTTTAAATTATTGATGTCCATTATATCACCAAGTATGAGTAAACCACAATAGCATATTTGGGGAAAAACAGCCACCCCTAATGTAAAGAAATGTCAGAAAAAAAGAAACCTCATGTACACTGGTGACATGGCATAAACACGAATTTCCAGTTCACACTTCTTAGTGAATCCCCTCATGGGTTTGTAAAGAGTAATCAGTAAGAGATTGGAAAAACCCTGAACAGACTTGACAAAGGCAAAGGAGACACACCACAAACTAATGACTACTATACAATCCTGCCCATCCTGAAAAGTTAAAATTTATTTATTTTTTATTTCAAACAATCCAGCTGTGAGTGCCTAAAAACAGTAGGCCTGCTCAAGACAAATGAGGCCATTTTTCAACTGGAACACCCCCCTTCCTCCCTCAGGAGACAGCCCGGGCAGGCAGGCTCATTTCTCAGCCAAGGATAGAAGGAAGCAGTGTTGGTGCTTGACCCATTTGGTGCCTGAGGTCCAGCCACTCATCACCTCCAACCTTCCCATATCTCCAGCTACCAATGGCTATGAAACAAAGACCGTCCCCTTTAATTGCCTCTTTGGTCTATCCCTTTAAGACCAGTGCTCAGATTCTGCTGGGGAGACAGTGAAGCCTTCATCCCTCATCCATCCTTATCAACCAGACAACAAGCAAGCCAAACTTCGTTTACAGAGTCCAGATTTGCAAGCTGCACTGTGTGCCTGATGCTTCACATTTTCCACACCGCTGCACTGCAGCTCTTCCTGGCCTCATGTGAGAGTGCTTCAGATCCCATGAAACCGAAGCCAGGAACTGCTGAGACATGCTGCTGCGAGTGAGGGCTGCTTGGCAGACTCGACTCCTTGGGGAAATGGAGGCTTGTTTAACAGCATGTGCAACCTATTAACTTTGGGCTCCACGGGAAAAGGCCAAGAGAAAGAAGGAGACGCAGAGGTGGGAGGACTCACTTTGTGGTTTTAGTCAAAGCCTCGGGCTCTCCTAATTCCTTGAGATAAAAAGAGCTAACCATTTTGGGGTCTTTGCATAATGTGAATTTGGAAGTGTCTCTGCATTTTCATTTACCATCGAATAACTATCGTCTTAAAGTTTTTTTTTTTTTTCATTTAAACTTGGCCAATGAGCCAAAGGCTTATTGTTCTGCTCATTTCATTTGTTATAGATATAGAATTGCCGTGTAGGAGTCAGGGAGCAAAGCATCATTTGATGGTATGATATGCTATTAGTTAGTTAATTCCAAAGTAGTTTTGACACTCAACTGAGGGGAGTGTTGGGGTCTCAAGTGGACTAGAAGTTGATAAAAAAAAAGTATTTTTCTTTTTCTTAACAATAAGTCACATTTATGAAATCTTTGTGTGATAAAATAAAAAAAAAAAGTAGAGCATGAGATTTGGGGGTTGGTTGGTTTTCAGTAAAGTGTAATGGAACAGTCAAATCACCCTTAGATTATACTAACTGGGTTTGCATCATTACAAGTTGTGATCTGTGGTCTCATAGGCTGGTAAAGCAGTATCTACACAAAGCAAAGGCTGTTGCCCCTTTTTGAGTTTGGACCTCTTTTTAAGTAGTTGTATTTAATTAAGATTAGACTCCTATTATGTTACAGTAAAGTTTAGATTAAGGTTAGATTCATGTTAGGTTAAGATTAGAGTCCAGTTTAAGGTATATTCAGATTTAGAGAACTAATAGCCAACCTGCCAAGCTAGCTTTATCATCTAGGAATGCTCTAGGCTGTAATTAATGCTAGCCCAGCCAATGTAACCTTAAAGAAAATATGAAAATCCCATAGAAGGGCGTCTAACAGGCACAGTTCATCACTATGTTATCATGAAGCCAAGCTCTTTCATCTGGTTCTCCACTGTGAGACTGAAAGATGGCTGTTTTCCCAACAATTCTGTCCATACCCAATGCCTGGCCTTTTGATTAAGAATGCTAACAATGACACAGAAGACCCTAAGTTTATACCTCATTAACTTCATGAGTCAGAGATGAGCTGGAGAAAATGCTGTTAGGAACAGGCATTTGGAACATCTAAGAAGTGTAAAGAATCAGACAAGTATTTGCCACATTTCATTATCAGACATGCTGGCAGCTTCAGGAAGAACAAAGGCCATGTCTGCTTTGGACAATAAAGGTAGGGCTTTCTTGGAAACCTGATGCCACCTGTTTCCTGAATTGTAGAGATGCATGCCCATGTGAATAGAAATCTGAACTCTTAAGACTAACAAGAGACCTCATTACTAATTCTAGAACGCCAAAAACTACCTAGTATTAACGATAAAGACTCAGTGTCATAGTTACAAATTAACACTTAAATAAGTTGTATATATTCATATACAAGATAAACCAAGTAATGCTTGTTATGCTGTTTATGTGCAGCAAATTAGATGTGTGTTTTCAGTGAGACCTGACCTCTCATAATCATCTCTTACATATTACTATCTATGTGCATGCTCATTTAAATATCAACTCAGTCATCTGCATTAAATCATTAAGCTCTGTGGGCGCTGGGGACTCAGTGGGGAACAACAGTGGTCACGGTTCCTGAGACAGGATAAATTGTAATCATAACCAGTCTTAGATTGTACAGGACATTTGGGCACTCGCTAAGAATGAGCCCAAGGAAAAGGTTAAGTGTCTGAGAGTTTAGGACACAGTTTGGTAGCTGAGGAGGGGGAAGGGGGGTTGGGGAGGGGAGGATAGTCAGGTAGGTGAAAAGGAAAGGAGGGAGCAAACTCTTCCAGAACCTGAAACCAAGGAGAGCAGCAGCTCCAGGATCCATAGGAGACCTTCTGAATAAATGGGTATTGGGGTGGAAGGGTTGTCTATGTGTAAACAATGATAAAAATGAGTGAGACTCCTGATGTGCCAAAATCCTTGTAAATAAATGTAATAATTTTCGCATTTCTAATTCATGTGATGTCCAAGTCATTTACTGAAGATGAAAACAATTTTGTTTCAAGCAGAAGCACCAACCTGAGAGATGTTACATCATTTATATTTTATGCACAAAAAAACCATAAGCTCATCAACCTCATGGGATTTACTTTCATTGTATTATATGATCTTGGAAAAAGAAAAATTCACTATAAAGTCAGTGTGGCCCTTAGCAAACTTGCAACCTAGAACTTCTTACCAGGGTATCATGGGCATTTAAAAAAACTTTTTATTAATTCTTTGTGAATTTCCTATCATGCACACCAATTCCACTCATTTCCCCATCCCTTTGTATCCACCCTCTGCCCTTGCAACCTCCCCCCACAAATAAAATAAAATAAAATAAAATTTTAAAATCTTGTCTTGGAAGAAATAGTGTGTCACACAGTAATACCTAAAGTCCACACATCTTTACTTGCAAATGTTCATTGCAACACATCCTTGGTCTGTTTTGAGGCCTCTGGCTTCTGCTACACTGTCTGTACCAGATCCTCACAGGGACTCCTCTAGGATATCCTGTTGTTGCCCTGTGTCGTGGAGATCCTGTGGCTTTGGATCTGCAGGACTGGTCCTTTCACCAACTCCAGCAGATCATAGATGGGGTAGATGTTAGGGAGGGTAGAGTTAAGGCAGGAGGGCATCTCTCCTTTGTATCATGGGCATCTTACTAAGTTGTTGTCCATGGATCTAATAAGAACACACTATAAACCAAAGGTCATTGGGTGAATGAGAAGAGAGTTGTTTGGAGAATTGCAAAGGAAATCCTGGAGTGAATTCTAGAAGAATAAGGTTGACACCATCAGAAAAATACAGAAGTTATCTGTAAGGAGTTAGAGAAGAAATACTCAAGAATCAGAACTGAATCAGGCAGATTAAAAGGAGGGAGCAGCCAAAGTAGAAAGGACAACAATGAAGAATGATGACACCAAACTGCTTGGCTCCCGTGACTATCTTCAGGCAGACACACAGAGAAAAATGAAACTACACAGATAAGATAAGCTTCCTTTAAATGGCTGGGACTGTTGTGCTTGGAGGGACCAAGAGGCATTTTAGCATCTACCTACCATCCTCAGCACTGCCCTGGTGGGCCTGGGCTCTCACCTTGGCGATATGAAACATCAATGTTCCGAGAAGAATGTGGTCTTTGAATCTGCTCATGAGGAGTCTTTCCAGCTAGCTCTGAGCTGACTCTGTAGGTCAGGTTGTCAATCTGTCAGGAAAGTGTTGCTATAGGCTGGGTTCTGCTACAGATCTTGGACCACTGGGTCTTTGAAACTGCTGATTATTAACTTCATCAGACTTAAGCAATAAAGCACCCCAACTTTTGACCACTTTGTTCCCAAATTCTTGTGTGTGTGTGTGTGTGTGTGTGTGTGACCTATGGTACATGCATGTGAGTGTGTTCACACATATGTAAGCCTGAAGGGGCCACAGGAGGAACTTGAGTGTCTTCCACTAGCTCTGTCTACCTCATTGCCTAGAGACAGCACTTCTCACTACACTGATAGTTAGCCATTTTGGCTAGGCTAACTGTCCCACCATCTGTCTGTCTCCACTCCCAGTGCTAGTACAGGCATGGACACCACACCTGCCTTTTCCTTGTTTGTTGTTTTTGTTGTTTGCGGTTTTATTTGTTTGTTTGTTTGTTTTTGTTTTTGAGACAGAGTCTCAACTGTGTTGAACTCACTGTGTTGACCAGTCTGGCCTTGAACTCACAGAGGTACTCCTGCCTCTGCCTCCCAAGTGCTGAGATTAAAAGCATGTGCTACCACACTCACCCATGTCTAGCTGTGCCTTGTTTAGCAACCTTCCTGTGTCTGGACCTCTAGTACAGTTTATAACTAGTTTATGCTCTTAAAGGTTTGTCCACACATGTTTGAACCAATACCAATTACACAGTAAGAAAAATGTGATCTATTCCTAAAGCCACACTAATGGAGAACTCCATGGAATGAGGAATGATTTTTGACAATTCTACAAAACTTTAGAGCACCAAAGTTCCTTCTGGAAAGACGTGCAGAATTCAGAGTGCCCAAGTTCCCTTGGGGTTTGCTGTGTGATAAATAGCTCAAAATTAAAAAGAAATATAGTATCAAGGTGTGGCTTAGAGGTAGACCATTATTTGATTAGCATGTACAAGGCACTGAGTTTTATCCCCAGTATGAGAGAGTCCAGGTGAGGGGGTGGGAGGAGGAAGAAGAGACAGGGATTGAGGGAAGGAGGAAGAGAGAGAGAGAGAGACAGAGACAGAGACAGACAGACTGAGAGAGAGAGAGAGAGATCTTGAGGACAAATATAGTTTCATAGATAACAATGGATTTTTTCCAAACCAAAGATCAGCACACAGATTACAGGAGAGGGATTCTGTAAAAAGTTGGGACAGACACAAGATACAAAATCTCTACCCCAGGGAGGTTTCATTTGTAATTTTGGCAGTCGTGCCCTAATGCGGCTTGAAATTCCTTTCTTTACATGCTGTTATATTCCCTTGGTCCCCTCAGACCCTCAGAAAATCTGATGAACCCACACAAACATAGATTTGCCTTTGTCAAGTGAAGTGAGGGATGGAACCTACCTGCCTGCTGGCTCTCTTTGTGGAGATCCTGAGGTGGAAGGAGGTAGCAGAGCTGCAGCCTGGAAACCACAGTCAGTCCATTATTGTCTGCCAGTGTCACCTGCAAGGGGAGTGATGGCCTTCCATGGAGCAGAGTGGGACACACTTCCTGGAGCTGCAGTGGGTGATATGTGACCAAGTAGGAGCCGAATCGGGATGGCCCTCTTTCACCTAGGATGTCAAACATGGATGATCCTTAAGAAAAAGAAAGTATCCTTGCTGTGATCTTCTGAAGATGAAGACACATCCCTCAATGGTCCTCCCACTGAGAAGCAAGGCCCATGTCTACTTCCTGAGGCTCTGGTTTCACGGTATGTCTGTTTGACCAAAGTTGTATAGTGGGATTTGTGTTGCATGCCTTCCAAGGTCAGGCCACATGGAGCCACGCAACCTCCATCTTTCTCACTGGAATAGCTAAGGAATTCTGATTCACTCACAAAGACAGAGCAGAGGTCTTCCAGTGTACCTCTGATGTCAACCCAGCCCAGGTACCAGTTACTCAAGTGAAGTCCCTATGTGGTTCCTGTTTCTAGCTATTGTACAACTGCCCCACAGGAGGGATGAATGTAGAACAGACATTGCTGGCACATACAAGCCATGCCCACTGTGCCCTACTCACACTTCTGTCTCACAGAATCTGTGTGGTCACTGCCTTTGCCACAGACTTTTGGCATGATTTGATAGACAATCATAAATAACCAGAACATGTTAACCACAGATGTCGTTTAATCTCTCTGGTTTTCTGAGATTCAAGTTCTCTGCTCTATTCATTTATTCAAACCCTAGAACTCTATTCTTGTTTAACCAGTCACATGCAGCCATCCATGCTAAAAGTATACAGTTTGGTGGCATCTATTTCCAGTGAAATGGCCACTTGCTGAAGGCATGTTGATCAAATTTGAAGTCAGCCTGTGTCTTAGTTAGGGTTTCTATTGCTGTGAAGAGACACCATGACCACAGCAACTCTTACAAAGGAAGACATTTAATTGGGGCTGGCTTACCGTTTCAGAGGTTTAGTCTATTACCATCATGGTGGGAAGCATGGAAGTCCACAGGCAGACATGGTGCTGGAGAAGGAGCTGAGGGTTCTACATCTTGGTTTGCAGGCAGCAGGAGGAGACTGTGAGCCAATTGGACATACAGATGAGACCTCAAAGCCCACCCCCTCAGTGACACACTTCTTACAACAAGGCCATACCTACTCCGCTAAGGCCATAACTCCTAATAGTGCCACTCCCTACAGGTCAAGCATCAAATACTTGAGTCTATGGAGGCCATTTCTATTCCAACCACCACAGCCCAAGAAGGGTGAAAGCTGTGCACTTGTCCAACCAAAGCTCAGAAAGCTTGACATGCTTTTAACATTCCCCTGATGAGGCACTTAGGCAAAAAATCATGCTGAAGTGACATGCATATGTTGACCAATGATCATCAAACCAAGAACAAGTACCTGAGCAAACCTCAAAGTTATTGACAGGCCACAAGCTACAGCAGGGCAAGATGAAGAATGATGACTAACAGTAGGGTTTCATTATCACTAGACAGACTGAAAGAGACAGAAAGACACATGTGCATAGGGCAGGGAAGTGTTTGAGGGTTAGCAATACATGGGAGATATATAAAGGGACCAGAGAAGGCAGTAGGTAGAGTTCTAAGACAGCAAGAGTCCTGTGAAAGAGCAACAGAGTAGACAAAGGTTAGAAGCAAGCATGCTAGCAAACAAAGGGAAGGGCAACCAAGTCTATTGTTGGTGTCAATATCAATGAATCCATGCCAACTGCAAAAGGAAGTTATAAGACGCATGGGGCACTATAGAGCAGCTTACCAAGTCTTCATTCAGTGACATCTCACTGTGGTATGAATTTGTTGTAATAAGAAAATACAAATCCAGGTGGACAGTGGGTGGCACTGTTTTGTTTTTGGTTTTGCTTTTCTTTAACACTGTTTCTAGAAGTCAGCTCGGATCTGTAGCACACACCGTTCCTGTTTCCTAGAAAATCTTCCATATTGAAGAGTTGGATCATATGGACACTAGTATAGATTGCTTCAGATACTACCAGGGCTCCCAACCCCATCTTCTTGCTCGAACCATTGTCCCACTGAATTCATCCACTCCTCTGAGCTCTCAGGAAGCAGCAGCTATGACTATGTCACCCTGGGAGAACATCCAGCAGGTCCCTTCAGCTTCTCTTGTCTGGATTCTGCAAACCCAACAGGAGACAATCGCAAAGTGGCAAGGAAGAGTCACAGGAAGCCCTGGACCACTTCTCAAAGCCATCTTTCAGTGACAGTCAATAGCTATCAGAACAGGGATGGGCCAACTGATCCCACAGAGAGGTCAAGATAAAGTCCTGCAGAGTCAGCAAGTCAACATGAAGAGACTTATGGAGGGATGAGGAACTGAGCTCATACTGACACCTCAGAATTTGGACCAGCTCATCTCCAAAGATTTCCCATAAACAGCATCCCAAAACATCCATAAAATAGCCTTGGCCTTCCACCAGGAGCTTTAGATAAGTGTTAGTGGGGCTGAGGCTGGAACAGAGAAATGTACTTCTCACCCTGAGGCCTACATTGCAGTCATGGTGGGTAGAATGTGGGCATTCTCCAGGACTTGCCAAAGAAGAATCCACCCACATGCTGCCTCTGTACTGTATTATCTAATGGAACCCACAGACTTTACTGGGCCAACTTCCTGCTCCCCCTGGCCCAGGGCAGAAAACAAACAATGTGGCCCTTTTCCAGACACTATTGTTTTGGCAGCCACAAACCCCTCATAAAGCTAACCAGTCCCTCAGTCTGAGGACAACATGGGGGTGTCTATTAATGCTTGGCTAATAGCTAAGAAGTGTTTGTCCAAACATAGAGTTAACTGACCAGGCATCTCCAGGTGAGTGAGAAGTAGGATTCTCAGAGCAGACCTGGCATTGCCAGGGTTGTGTGTCCATGGAAGCCTAGCAAGCAGGAACCAATCCCTGTCTCCCCACGTGCCGTGTTTCCATGAAAAACATGATTTAATAATAACAAATAGGTGCTGAGGGAAATGAAGCAGGGAGGGGCTTTGCATGTGCAATACAGAGGATTAGTGGTGATTAGTGGGAACAAAGAAAGGGCCAGCTAATGTTTTGAGCAAACAAGGAGAGTTGACAGGTGTAGGGTGCGCCATGTACACACAGTGGCAGCTCGAGTTATGTGGCTTCCACACAGCAGCAGGTTTAGAAACGTCAGATTTCCTTCCACAGCTAATTAACATGGGCTCTTCAATCCTATGGCAACAGCATGTCCTTTATTAATGTCCTAAGAGGAAATTGAAAATCCCCTTCCCTCCATTTTGATCGTGCCTTCATTGACATTTCTTTGCCCAGAATCTGGCCCTGGCAAGGTGATCTGTATCTCGGATACACTTCAGCAATTGAGACCTGAGACTAAAGACATAATCTTTCTGAAAGGTGGGAAAAGACATTGTGCTGGGGGGTTGTAGTACTAGGGTCAAGGGCGGGGCATTTGGGGCCTGTGAACATTGCTCTCAACAAAAGATTCCCTGCTTGGTGCTCCTGTGTACTTTCCCTTCAGCATGACAGATTATCTGATACGCCCTTTCTCAGGAAGCGGAAACCTGCTGTAGGTGGGAGGCGTTTTTGAGAATTCACACTATAGAGGTTGCAGCCCCTCAGAACTTCAAGTGGGAGGAGCTCATTGCTGCACATTGTTCTAACGCCTGTTGGGACCCAGACATTTCTTCCGGGGGAGCTCCTGTTCTGCCCTGATCTCCTCTCTGTTAGAGGCAAACACCACCACACCTTACTTTCTTTCCTTTTCTTTCTTTTTTTTTTTTAAAGATTTATTTATTATGTATACAGTGTTCTGTCTGCAGATATATCTGCAGGCCAGAAGAGGGCACCAGATTTCATTATGGATGGTTGTGAGCCACCATGTGGTTGCTGGGAATTGAACTCATGACCTCTGGAAGAGCAGCCAGTGCTCTTAACGGCTGAGCCATCTCTCCAGCCCTTTCTTTCCTTTTCTAACTGCAGTACTAGGTGTTATGGTTTGGATGTAGAATGCCCTGCACAATCTCATGGGATTGAACCATTGATTCTCAGCTGATTGCAATGGTCTAGGAGCCTGTAGAACCTTTAGGAAAGACCTCATTAGAAAAAGATGGGTCATTGGCCCTGGATATGGGGGTCATGGGCCGGCCCTGAGGGAGTGAGTGTGGGTGAGTCAGCCCTGCCTTTGTCTGCTTTTCCATGGTGTTGTCAGAGGAGAGATCCCCTCCCCTCCCTTTTGCTCTTACCACCAGTGGTGGACAGGAGGTCTGGCCCTGATAGGGTCACAAGAGCAGGAGAGCTGTCCCTGCCCTTCACATGTGGTAGCACTCGGGAGAGCAGGCCCTGCACCTCACCTGGGCAGCACAGTACAGCTGGCCCTGGATGTTGGGGATGTGGGTGAGCCAGCCCTGAGGGAATGAGTGTGGGAGAGCCAGCCCAACCTTTGGTCTTCCTCACATATCATCCTCTTTATTTTCTTTTTTTTTTTTTGTTTTTTTTGTTTTTTTTGTTTTTGGTTTTTCGAGACAGGGTTTCTCTGAATATCTCTGGCTGTCCTGGACTCGCTTTGTAGACCAGGCTGGCCTCGAACTCACAAAGATCCGCCTGCCTCTGCCTCCCAAGTGCTGGGATTAAAGGCGTGCGCCACCACCGCCCGGGCCAGCAAGGGCTGCTTTTCTTAGCCTGTGGCATTTAAAGCACAAAATATCTGGTGTGTCCTGTGTGTCCCCCTCCCCCCTGCTCTGTGCCAGAAGCAAAGCAGCATGCTCTGTAGATGGCTGTTTACCCTCAGGCTTACCATCTTCTTGTCCTTTCCCATCATCTGCCCAGTCCAACCTCCTTCTGGAGCACCCTCAAGCCTGCCCAGCGTTCATGGTTCCACTGGGCCAGCTCTGACTCATTTCAAAAGGTGATTTAGACCATGTGAATTTACAGTGGGCAGCAAAAGGAGGCTCTTTAGGAGCAGAGGTAGCAACCCAAAGCAGATGTTGAAAGCCCTCTGGGAATAGATACTCGTGGCAGCCAGCCTAAGAGAATCACACACTGACACTCTGCATCCAGGAAGGATGAAGTGAGTGAGATAAAGGATGCAGGGTAAATGGAAATGGCTAGAGAAAGCATAGGAGAGCACATCTTACAGCTTTAAACCCCCAAGACTCCAGCTTCAGAGAGGAAATGAGTAACTCAGAGCTCACTATCAGATATTGTGCATAAGATGAGAAATTCTGATAAGTTTCCTGAATCGGAAGCCATTTGATTCTCATTCTGGTTGCACTTCTATACCTCACCACTCCCACCCCACTGCCCTATTATCCCCATGGGAACCCCATCCCTGGTAGCCTTTCACCAACTCACAGGTTCCATGGCACAGTAAAAGATCTGGATGAGGCAGAGCCCCTTTTGTCAGGCTTAAAATCCACAGGAGAATTCCACAGTCAGAAGACAGCTTGGAGGAATAAGAGTCCAACACTGGATTCTCCCTTGGCACCCTCACCTGGATTCATGTTCTTTTAAGTTCAATTTTGTGCTTAGAGTTTTCCAAAGCTCACAACGGAATTACATGGACTCGTCTGTGTTGAAAGAACCCCCAGCTCAGTCCCCGGCAGCAAAACAGAAGGCTTATATCTCTATCTTGTTCTAATTGTCGTCCACACCACCACAATCCTGGCAATGGAGACTACCCTGAAGGGGTGAGTGAGGCAACAACCCTGGGGAGACACCTAGGAACAAGTCACATCTGCAACTGCCCGTGTCTCACATATATGATCTCCACCTCTATTTCTCTTTCAGTTTTGTGGATGAAGAAGTAGTTTCTGGCCTTGGGAGATACCTCTTTTGGTAAAGTGCTTGCTGCACAAGCCTGAGAAACTAAATCGGATCACTAACAAGATATTTTGGCATAGTTGCACAAGTAAACCCAGCACCGGGATGGCACAGGCATGAAGACTCCTCGAACTCATTGGCCAGCTGTGTCAGTGAGCTCTAGGTTGAATAAGAAAATCTGTCTCGGAAAATAAGGTAGAGACAATTGGTGGGATGACTCATCCAGAAAAGACACTCACTGATGAACCTAACAGCCCAAGTTCAATCCCCAGGACCTGCACAGTGACTGAGAGGAGAGGCAAATCCACAAATTGTCTTTTGACTTCCACATAGCGCTCAAATGGTCGTAGGCATGTGCACACACATTTATATGCACAACTAAATTAAATAAGCAAAGAGATAAATGTAGTGAAATAAAATAGTTTGCAGAGATCGAGGAAGGCACACAACGTTCATGCGCGTGTACATGTTTACATATGTACACACACACACACAACAGTTTTAAACAGGAATTTATAACTTATCTCAAGTCACATAGCATGAGTCCTGCCAAAAGCTAGGCTCCCCTGGATCAATCTAGGGACAGGGTTTCCTGTGAAAATGCTTCATCCTGAGAGCTTCCTTGGAAAATTGACAGAAAGAATGGGGAAGTGAGACAGGGAAGGAGACAGGACCAAGGAAAGCCTAAACATTAGCTCTGAAAACCAATTACTCGAGAGGGTGTCCTCAGGTCCAAACTCCATGCTTCTATACATGTGTGCGCACACACACACACACACACACACACACACACACACACACACACAAGAGAGAGAGAGAGAGTCAGCCACCCCCCCAAACCTCCATTCCCCACCTCCACCGCAAGAATAGCCATAAAGCTGTATGTCCTTTGCCTCCATGTTAGATTGTGACTGCAGCACTTCCATCAGGCTAGGGGCTAGGCTGAGCTTCACACTGTCAAAGACCATTATAGTGTAACACAGGGGGAAAAAGGGAGAGGTCTTAGACAACACACCTCATACAGTCACAAAGAGCTCAACTTTAAGCTTTTAAATATAGCAGGAGAGAATACGACATCATTCTACAATTTAATATTTCCAAATGCAGACTGTCTCAAAAGCACTATAAATTAATATTCTCCAGCTTCCACGTAATTATCTTATAATTAGCCCATTTATATTATGTGACACTTTCTTCTGTGAAGGAACATTTTTTATCTACTTTTAGGATTAGGTCAGCAAGGGTTATTCACAATTAGATTGTGAATAGTCTGTAGCAATGATTTAAATCAAGGTAGTCACATTTTTCAGCTTTGTCAAAGTTTAAATAAAATCATTTTATTGTCAAGTTTTGATGTTTCACATCTCTACAGTATTTTTCTGATCATCATAGTATTTCATGTAAAAACATAACAAAGCAACTAATTTCTTAATTTAAAAAAAACCATTTTATTATATGTTACCCAAAAAAAGACACCATTTTTTAAAAAAAGCTACAATTTTTGGTGCCTTACTAGAGCAAAGACCTGTTCTACTTCCTCCCTTGGGGAAACCTGTGGCCTTATAAGGAAATCAGCCAAGACCTAGAGGTGATGATGTGGGGCAGGGAGAATGCACAGGAGTTCACAGTGGGTCACGGAGTCCCTCAGGCTAGAGAAAAACTAAACTCAGCCCGCTTTAAAGAAATTAGACATAATTATCATCCTCACCACCCAACGTACAAAAGGAAATGGAAACTTAGGGATTGAAAGGCAAGGCCTTTTTTGAGCTGTGGGAGGAATGTGGGTTTGGGCAAGAGGTAAGGGACTCTGGCTGAACAGGAGACCCCAGTAGATGGAAGTGGCTTCACACTCAGAGAGGGAGGAAGCACATCCTGAGCCATGGTCTCTAAGGTTGTCTAGTTTCTGAACCTGGCAAAATGCTCAGAGGTTGGGAGGAGGAAACGGACAGTGGTGTGCACTTCCCTGCTTCAAGATAGGAAGGAGCTCTGCTTTCAGCCCCGCACGCACCCGCAAGAGAATCTTCAAGAAGGAATGGCATTAGCAAATGATTTCTTTCTTTGTTGAACCAATCTTCTTCAAAGATGTTTTTCCATTTCAAGCCCCTCTGCACTGCATGTTACCTTTCCAGTTGGCTTCATTATCCTCCTGTACCCTTTGCTCAGTCAACCTCAGCTTCCTCTCCTTATTTTTGACCTTTTGACCTATAGGAAGGCAGTTGCCACTAAAGATCTATTTTCCCCATAATTCATATATAGAAATCTTACTCCTTAATGTGAAGGTATCAGAGGAAGTAGGACTGTTGGTAAGCAATTAGATCATGAGGGGGGGAAGTGCCAGAAAGCTGCCTTTCCCTTACTACAGAGTGAAGGTAGACCAAGAAGCACATGACTGATGAAGCAGGCCCTTGTCAGACACTGACAAATCTCTTGTCTTTATAGGTCGCCCAGTCTCTGGTGTCCTACCACAGCAGCTAGAATGAATGAAGATGGAAGTGTTAAGAAAAAACACAGGCCTGCAAATGTGGCAGAATTTTCAAACAAGAGGGTAAACGCTTCCTTTTTATCCTGGTGTCATAGTTAACTTCAATTGCCAGTCTGACTGGATTAAGAAATCCAGGGCAATAATAAGGATCACCTTTGAATGTGTCTGTAAGGGCCTGTCCACAAAAAAATTGGCTGAGCCAGGAAGACATGCTCTGTCTGTGGGTAGCATAGTAGCAGGGGTTTGGGTCCAAAACTGAGCAATAAGAAGAAAGCGCAAAAGCCAGCTTCCCCATTCTTCATTCTCTGCTTCCTGACCAACCCAGCTGTCAGCAAGCTGCCTCACACTTCCACCGTCATGGAACCCCTTGTTCCCCTGGCTGCCTCACCACTGGGGACTGTATCCCCTCAAACTGTGAGCCAAAACAAATCCTTCCTCCTTTAAGTCACCTCTTGTCAGATGTTTGGTCACCTCGATGAGAAAAGTAACTAATCAATGTACCCAGGGACCCACTTCCTAAATCTCACAACTTCCTGAATGAACACCCAGGCCTATGAAACAGGCTTAGCCCTTCATCTCCTCTGCTCCAGGCCAAGCCCTTGGCATGCTTCCCAGCTGCTGGGCAAGCCTGGTTGCCCAAGAGCTCTTCAGACACCTCTTTTGATTAATTATCCAAAGGTGCAGAAGTGATCATTTGGAGTCACTATCCTATTTCTCTGTGATGTGACTCTCACCCAGAGAGATTATGTGTGAGGGGAGAAAAACGTAACCATTTGATGGAGATGGTATTTCAGAGGTGTCCTCTTTCAAAGGGTTCCCCTCCCCTTATCTCAACTATCAAATCGTTCATAGGTCTCTAAAAGCAGGGCAGCTATTGTGATGAAAATTTATGTGCAGAGAATAAATGTCCAACCAATTTGTTATTTGGAAAAAAAAAAAAAGCTGTTAGCCACAGAGATCTAGTGAGTCCAGGCCTTCTCTCAGGCGGTGAACTCAAAAGCTGTTCTTGAAACTTTGTCCCTCCCTCTTCCTTATTCAGGTTACAAAGGCTGCTGAGGAGGAAGCACGTGCCTGGGTGAGCTGAACATGGGAACTGAGGCTCTTCCAGAAACGGCTTCTGTGCAGGCACTTCCATACCTGGCTGCCTGGTATCTTGAGCTTACAGTCTTACTCATAGCTCCCTTTCCAAGCTGAAAACGCATTGCATATTTATTTTTCCTGCCTTACAATGGGACTTCTACTCTCCTGTACCCTACTTCATAAGAGATTTAGATCTATGCTGAGGACTGTGAATATATGCATAAAATCTAGCTTGTATTCAGCAGTCTGTGAGTCGTTTGGAAGCGGGAAAGTTTTGGAGTCGCACCCTTGACAAGAAAACACTGTGTCTAAACCAGACAAGGACTTAAAGTCACAGTAGATCAGCAAGAGTGTTGGCAAATGAAGCAAGGGTGTTAGAAACAATGGAGGTGTTCTAATTAATGCATTTGGTCTTCATAATTCATAATTATTCATGGCGCTGACTAATTTTATGTCAACTTGACAGCAGCTAGATTCATTTTGCAAGAGGGAACCTCAGTCCATAAAATGACCATCCCAGATTGGCCTGTAGCCAAGCTCATGGTGCAGTTTCTTGATTGATGATTGATATGGGAGGCTCTGGCTCACCGTGGACAGTGTCATCCCTGGACTGGTGGTCCTGGGTGCTGTAAGAAAGCAGGCTGGACAAGCCACAAGGAACAAGCCATAAGCAGCGCCCCTCTACAGCCTCTGCTTCAGTTGCTGCCTCCAAGTTTCTGCCTTAACTTCCCTAGGTAATGAACTACAAGCTGTAAGATTAAATAAACCCTTTCCTTCCTAAGTTTCTTTTGGTCATGGTATTTATCATAGCAAAAAAATTAAGACAGCACGATTAGGTATGCATTCATATGCACAGAGTCGAACCAAGTATTCCCAATACTGACCCTTCCCAGGGTCCCCCGCATGGTGAATAGAATTAGACTCAGTTTTAAGTCTTATAAAACATGTCTGTCCTCCTCTTGTCCATATTGCTTCTGCTCTTAGAGGATCCACTAGATCGCCCTCCTCTGATGGGTCATCTTTTAGCGTGGACTATTCAAGTCCTGTAGGATTAGTCAGAATCAAAGCCTTACAAGAACAAACTGAACTTATGACAGAGAAGCTCTGAATAGATACATGTGCGAGTAAAGCATTACCAAAGTGCTTCATGGATAGTGTGGGTGCAGAGCGGGGAGCGTCCACATGGCCATGTGTATAAATAATTGGGAATATCTAATTTATATAGAAACTACAACCATGTCTGCTATATAGTTAGGTCTAGTGTTTTCCTGCAGATTTATATTTTAAAACCCCTTTGGGTGCTTCCTATGCTATAGCTGAAAGGCCCACCTAGAATTGTGAGGAGCAGGGATCATATTCTACTTCCTCCTGTTCCTGAACCCAGATCTGGTGCTCAATGGATATCCATCCCTTGTATAGTCCGCAAAGTAATTCTTCACACATGTAGACCTGGGAAAACCCTCCTAGGACCCAGGTCCTCTCTTCGCATTGCCCAGTTGACAGATTGGGATTTGATGACATGCAGGGTGCTGGGAAGGAGACAAACATGGAGAGCCTTCCCTAGTTTCTCACTATGTGGCACTGTGAGTGATCAGTGTGCACACATGTGATGGGATAGGCTCGGTCCAGTAAAGCAACCAGCAGTTGTTGTAAGGTAGGGTCCCTAGAACAGAAGTGCCCTAGGAATTAGAAGCATTGCACAGAGTTTGTGCTCTGTCCTTGGGAGGTTACCAAAGGGTTGCTCTTCTATTCTCTACATTCGAGGGTGGAAAATATGAGTGGACTTGAAGACAGAATGTTCTGGAACTCTGTACAGAGGCTTCCCATCAGAGGAATAGCCAGGAAGCTGGTAAGACAAGGAAGAACGAGAAAAAGGAAGAAGCTGAGAGGTGGTGATGGCTCGCAGGGCCCAGAGCGGAGGTGCTTTTAAAACCTCATCTCCAGGCTTTTCTTTCCCTCTGACATGAGCAGAGCAAGCACAGCATAAGGGCAGAAGTGAGGAGATAAGTTAGGGGTTGTGTGATGACCCAGGTCAGAGACAGTAATGGCTTGGAGCAAAGCAGTAACTGGTGACAATAGAAGACTGTTCTCATGTCTAATAATAACAATAGCTCACACTTATGTAGTAGTTTATTGTGAACAGCACACACATGAACTAATTGCAGCCCTCATAACAGCCCCATGAGGTGGCAGCTAGTATTTTCATCCCCACCAGACTAATGAGACCAAGACACAGAGGTATCAAATATCCAGAGCCACACAAACCAGAGCTATGAGAATTTACCTGTAGGCCCAATACCACTAGCCACCTCACCATGGAATTTCTCTGCCTCTCCCAGAAGTGTCAAATTTGGACAAAATCATCTGATCAATCATCCTCTCTGTGTCTCTTTCAGCCAAAGCAAAGTCTGGGTTTTAGAGGAGAGAGAAAGTGAGCTGGTGGGATGAAGTTTGCATCAGCCGCTGTCCTAGGAGTAGGTAGGCCTGCTTCACAACTCCTGCTGGCTCTTCAGGCAACAATGAGTTATGTCAACATGGGCTTGTCACACATGTATACACACATAGGGTGTACACACAGGCACATATATATATATATACAAAAGTACATGTACTATAACAGAGAAAGAGAGAGGCAAGTGCACACACATAGGGGATACACACAGGCACATATACAAAAGTTCACACACAATGCACACACATACATAACACATACACACACTGCTGATTTTATCTATCATCCACTTTAACAATGGTTTGGCCTTATGGGCAAATTAAATTTTTAAAAATGTGTGATTGGTTTATGGCTGCCAAGGAGACAGTTTTGTTGGCAAACATTAAATAGAGGGCATGGTCCGTAGAATGCTGGGAATTGTCAAGAGCTTGTCTTGAGAGGTGTGTGTGTGTGTGTGGGGAATGGGTGTTGGCAGCAGGGACTATGGCACTAGAGGACTCAATAGCACATGAGGAAATGAATCTACACATATCAAAGACAAGAAATCTGAGCCTGCTGATTAGGAGAACAGAGTCATTTTGAAACTCAAGGAGAGATCATGTTGCCCTTTCATGTGGAACCAAAAAGACCTTAACCCCTTGTTGGCTGTGCCTGAGAACCAGCATTAGTCCTTAGGTGTAGGAAAAAAATGGCAAATTAAGCTATTTACTAGTATTATATTATATTAATTGATCGATCAGTGGCTTTTAGTCCTTAACCCGCCATTATAAATGAATACACACAGACACCACAGGGATTTTAACAAGCCTTGGCCTAAATTGTACAATCCTAGCTCATCTAAACTAGCTCATAATTCTATTACCCAAATATAACCCCATATATACATATGTCCCTTTGGACTATTATCCTCCCACTATGCTGATGTTCCAGGCCATGTGGAAGGATCTTCTTTAATCTACCCCATGGTATGTCCTCCTTGTTTGCTCCTTGCTTCTCCTGGAAGCTTCTTCCTCCCAAGATGTTCTGTCTCAAAACTCCACACACCTTAGTCCTGCCTACCTCTGTCTTTGCCCAATCTCCAGGCCTCAGCATTTGTTTAACTAATCAGAGACAATGTAAGTAACAGACAGCAAGCAGGACCAATTAACATTTAGAATGCTTAACACCACACCATCACCCAGGGACACAGGTAAGTGTGAAGACAAGTTGGAAAGTCCACAAGTCCAGTCTCTGAGCCCCATCTACACTCAGATAATACTCTCAGGGCCCCCTGTGTGTACCTGTTTTGCCTCAGGAACACTTCTCATCTCATGGAGCCCCAGAGCCCATAGAAGGATCAATGAATCCTACTGGGCAAATCACCTAGAAAGGTCCCATTAACTAGTCTTATTAGCCTCAGGAAGACCGGCCTGACTTTCTGTACATGATCATCTGCCATGATATAGAAAGTTAGGGGTGGGGGCAGAGCATAGAGTGGTTCCAATAACCTAATTTAGGAAAAGGAAAAGACTCCTACACACACACACACACACACACACACACACACACACACACTTACCATTGGGTGCACTGTCATAGGATTATGTAGAACAGGTTCAGAGCTCCTGCTAGTTCTGTAGGCAACAATGAGTTCTATCAACATGTGCTTACCACACATGAACACAGAGAAGCACATGCCCACATATAGGACACACATGCAGGCCCATATACAAAAGCATAGACACACACACACACACACACAGAGAGAGAGAGAGAGAGAGAGAGAGAGAGAGAGAGAGAGACCCTAGTAAGGAGTGAAGTAAGAAGCGAAGTCATGAAGGCGTTCCCCTTAAACTTTCCTCCCCATATACTCTAAGCAGAAGACACTAGGAAGGGCATGGTGGTATACTCAGTACTTGGGAAGCTGAGGCAGGAGGATAGTGAGTTTGAGGCCAGCCTGAACTACATAACAACACCCTCTCTCAATAGATAGGCAGGCATATAAAAAAGGAAATCATCAAAAAAAAAAAAACCAAAAACCAAAACAAAACAAACAAAAACCCCGTAACTCTACTCTGCCTGGGAGTATTACTGAGTTAATGGTGGTGTGGTGGGCAAAATGAAAGAGTCAGGACAGAATGAGAAGCTGGAAGTTTCTGCTGGATACAGTGGAAGGGGACCAAACAAGACAAGGTCGAAGTGATAAGGGGAGAAGAAAGAAGATAGAGACTCTGCCAGCTCAGGGAGGGACAAGGGCCAGGACTTTGGGAACTGTTGCCTATGTATGGGAGGGATTGAAAGCAAAGGACATGAGGGAAAGCCATCAGACAGAGCCCGATTCCCCGTGTTCTGCATCAGCAAGGAGAGTTACTTTCCGCATCTCCTTGGATAAGGCAGGATTGCATGGATAAGGCAGGATTCAGTGTAAGATTTCCTCTGCAAAAAAGAAGATTCCTGTGCACAATAAACAAAGATTTAGCCCAAGCCCGGTATCTTATCAAGCCGTATTCTGAATCTAAAGGTTATGAATTACTCAAGGTGCATTGCTTAGCCCAAGGCCAGCTTGTCTGCTTGTCTCTCTTCTGAACTCTGTTTTCTATGGGAAACTAGGTACTACATACCATCCCTGCCTTCTTCTCCATCTGTGGGAGCAGATGAATTCTGCTTTCTTTCTTTTATTGTTTTTAAATCTATTTATTTTTATTTTATTTTTACATGTATGAGTGTTTTGCCTGCATGTATGTGAAGCAGTTCATGGTACTGTGTCTGACAAGGCCAGAAGAAAGCAATGACTGGATCCCTTAGGCCTGGAGTTATAGGTGGTTTGGGGACACCATGAGAGTTCCATTACCAAGGACCAGATCCTCTACAAGAACAGCAAGAGTTCTTAACCCTGAGCCATCTCTCCAGCCCCCACTTGGACTTTCTTTAGGAATATGGGGGGAAATTCTAAAGTCTAAACCCCTAGCTGCTAGATTCTAACTAACCTCACTATGCATAACTCTGCCTCCTAGGAGCCAGAAGACCCCTCCCAATCAGCACCTCATTCTAATGCTAGAGCAGGAGGCTTGTATGGGAGTGTTTATCTCTTGAATTGTCTTTGTTGCCAAGGAAGACCTTGAACTCCTTCCTGATCATCTGCCTCTGCCTTCCAGATTCTGGGGTTACAGGCAGGCACTACCTGTGCAGGCCAGACTCAGCTGTGACTTTCCTTGCTAGTTCCCTTCTTAGACCTGCTCTAGCCACATGTACATGTTGATGGCATCTTGACTTGGCTCCTCAGTTAAGTCCTCTGCTTTGCCATCAGCACCATCAGCCCCTTGAAGACGTCTCACTCTCCTCCCTGTCCAATGTCAGGCACACAGGAACTGCTGTCAACCAAGCTCACAGAAGCCACTCTTTCCTTCTCTCCCTCTTAAAAGACAAAAAACAAACACAGAGGATTTGGACACTTGAGACGGTGATCCCCAGGACATGACTCTTCATTCTAGTCGATTCTCTGCATTTTAGGGAATGCTATGTGCAGAAACAGCACCTGCTTCTTGACTGTGGCTAATTATCTTCAAAGACTCACAGCAAATGATTCCAGGCAATTCCAGGATGGGATTCTGTGAAAAGGCGTTTTTGAAACACAACCAGCATGTCCGGAAACAAGATCACACCACTTAACACAGCAATTATCTGTCCAACATCCACCACTACCTAAACAGCTCTCCACACACTGGAAAAATCCTCAGGCAGGCAGCCCAAACCAAACTCTAAATGAATTGATTTCATTTCAATCAGCACAAGTCAATGGGTTGAAATAATTGCATGCAATTAGAAATGAAGTCATCAGAGCAGGTTCATTTTTGATCCTTATCTTGAGTGCCTCCATTCATTGCCCACCTTCCTGGAAGGAAGGCCCTTTTTCTCTTTAGGCTTTAAATTGGCCAGTCTCCCTCCTACCTCATATGTGGGCTAGGTGCTGGTATATCCATGGAATTCTGAGCCACATGCATGAGCTCATGGTACAGGGAAGGAAAGGGAGGCCTACTGTACCAGCAATGGAAATGCAGTCACCATGTGGAGTAAATGTGCTGAGCTTGGCAACAGAGTGACTTACTTGGCTGAGTTTGCTATGGTAGGGAGAACCCCACAAGCTCTCTGCCTGCCCTAGAGGGCCGGGTTTGATTGACTGGTGGGACTCTCCTGGGATTTAGGCCAGAAGGAACAGCATGAATATACACATAGACTGAACAGCCCAGGAGCCAGTTCACAGAAGGCCAAGAAATCCAGTGTTGCTATAGCAACCTTGTACAGGTGACAGGCAGTCAAGGAAGGTAAAAGTGGGACGGTATTAACAATCAGCCTATGAAGGGCCTGCCTATGCCAGAGTGGGAAGGTTTGACATCACTCTGGTGATATTTTTAAGGTATAAGCATTTGTTTTTCTTCTTTCCAAATTATAAGAGAAATACAAATGTATAGAAATTAAAAGAAAAACATTTGTATGAGTGTTTGAATGTGTGTGCTGGCACATGTGCATGCAATTGCTTGTAGAAGGGAAAGGTTAACATGAGGTACTTTCCTCAACCAATATCCACATAGTTGGGTGAATGTGTGTGGTGTATATGTGTATATGTGGTGTGTGTGTGTGTGTGTGTGTGTGTGTGTGT
>CAJQZJ010000067.1:2240721-2255054 GCA_907164525.1 Lophiomys imhausi
GTGTGTGTGTGTGTGTGTGTGTGTGTGTGTGTGTGTGTGTGGTGTATATATGTGTGTGGTGTAGATGTGTATGTGTGTGTGGTGTATATGTGGTGTGTGTGTAAGTGAGTGTGTGTGTATGTATGGTGTGGTTTGTGTGTGTGTGTGTGTGGTGTATGTGTGGTGTGTGTGTGTGGTATATATGTGCTGTGGGTGTATGTGTATGTGTGTGTGTGTGTGTGTGTGTGTGTGTGTGTGTGTGTTTGATTTTTATTTCAAGACAGGGTCTCATGCTGTAGTTCTGTCTGTCCTGGAACTCACTCTGTAGACCAGGCTGGACTTGAACTCACAGAGATCAGCCTGCCTCTGGATCCCGAGTGCTGGGATTAAAGGCGTGTGTTATCATGTTCAGCACTCCACCTAATTTTTTGAAGTGGTGTCTCTCACTGCCTTAGTTAGGGTTTCTATTGCTGTGAAGAGACACCGTGATCATGGAGACTCTCACAGAAGAAAAATTTAATTGGGTCTTGCTTACAGTGCAAAAGTTTAGTCCGTTATCATCATGGCAGGAAGCATGGCAGCACGCAAGCAGACATGGTGCTGGAGAAGGAGCTGAGAGTTCTACATCCAAATCAGCAGACAGAAGGAAGAGAGAGTGACACTGGACCTGGCTTGGGCTTCTGAAACCTCAAATCCCACCCCAAGTGACACACACTTCCTCCAACAAGGCCACATCTCTGCCAACAAGGCCACACTTCCAATAATGTCCTTCCCTATTAGTCTATGGGGGCCATTTTTATTCAAGTCACCACACTCACTGAACTTGGAGCTCTCCAATTTGGTGATACTGACTGGTCAGTAAGCCCCAGGAATCCTCCTGTCTCAGTTTCCCAAGAGCGGTGATTACAGGAGAATGCCTCATGCCCAGGACATTCTTAATGTGGGTGTTGGGGATTGAACTCAGGTCTTCATGCTTGTGCAGCAAGCTCTTCCTTGACTGAGCCATCTCTCTATCCCCAAAACAACATTATTACTTGTAGAAAACAATAGGGTTCCTTTTGATATTTTCATATGTATGCGTGGTGGACATTGTTTTTGTTCACTTTCCCCGTTTTCTTGTCCTTCGTCTCCTTCCGGGTGGTCCTCCTGCCTCTCAAATAGTCTCCCCCTTTTCTACCTGCATTTCCTTTTAAAATCTTGATTATGCATATGAGAACAGCATATGGCATTTGTCTTTTTGGGTCTGGCTTATTTCACTTACTGTGATGATCTCTAATCTCACCCATTTTCCCACAATGACATTTGTTCTATATGGCTGGATAATGGTTCATTGTGTGCATATACATCTACTTTATCCTTTCATTGTTTGGTGGGCATCTAGGTGGTTTATATATTGACAGTTGTGAATACAGCTGCAGCAAATGTACAAATGCCTTTCTGAAATTCAGATATAGATTTCTTCTGTCATGCACAAAATTAGGGCAGTAGGATCACACAGTAATTCTACTTTTAGTGTTCTAAGTGTTTTTCTAGTGTTTAAAAGGGGAAAGAGGCTGAGAGACACTTGAAGAAATGCTCAGCATCCTTAATCATCACAGAAATGCAACTCAAGATGACTCTGAGATTCCACCTCACACGTGTCAGAATGGCTAAGATCAAAAGCTCAAATGACAGCACATGCTGGCAAGGTTGTGGAGAAAGGGGAACCCTCCTCCATTGCTGTTGGGAGTGCAAGCTTGTACAACCACTATGGAGGTCAGTCTGGCTATATCTTAGAAAACTTGGAATAGCTCTGCCTCAAGACCCAGCCATACCACTTCTGAGTATACATCCAAATGATTCCTCACCAAATCACAAGGATGTTTCCTCATCTATGTTCATAGCAGCCTTATTTGTAATAGCTAGAAACTGGAAACAACCCATATGGAATGGATAAAAAAACAAAACAAAACAAAAACAAACAAACAAAAACTGTGGTACATCTACACAATGGAATACTACTCAGCTATCAGAAACAACAAAATCATGCAATTTGCAGTCAAATGGATGGAACTAGAGAAGCTCATCCTGAGTGAGCTAACCCAGACTTAGAAGGATGCACATGGCATCTATTCATCTATAATCAGATTTTAGTCATATAGCACAGGATAACTATATTACAACCAATGCACCAAAGGGAACAGGAACATAGACTTTGTTACCTGTTCATGAGACACTTTGCCCTAGTGGTGCTGCCTTGTAGGCCCCCAGTGTATGAGGAGGCTCTTGGCCTTCATATGACTGCTGAACTGGGGCGAGGGACTGTTATGTAGGGACACTCCACTCCAGAGGAGTGGGATGGAAGGGGTAGGGGTTAGAGGGTGGGAGGGCAGGACTGGGAGGGATGGAAAGAGGGCACTGTGAATGAGACGTAACCTGAAGTAATAAATAAATATTAAAAATAAAATAAAGGGGAAAAGGGTTACTCATGATCCTATTAGTCAGTGATGGCCACTGTTAACATTTTCCCTCATCATTTCAGAACCACACACAACCAAACACACATGTGTAACACATGCACTCACAGGCCCAGATGTAGAGTTTTGTGTACTAGTTTTTTACATATAAGTACATATTATAAACAGTTTCCATCTCATTAAACAGAACTTATATATAAAGCTTGTATAGTATCCCAGCCAATAGTCATACCAAAGTTACTTAGCCAATCTTCTCTTGTCGATATTGGGCTGTTTGTAACATTTCCGTGTTTAAACGAAGTTAGAAAAGGTATGCATGTCCCACTCTGTTTGTGCAGTTCTTCACTTCTTGACGTACTTTAAAGTTATGACTTCTGATTCCAAGAGAATATAGAGGTCTTTCATACATATGGCAAAATCATTCTTGAGAAAGCTTGTACCATTAATGAGCGAGTGTAACATAAGAATGTCAGTCTCATTTCCTTGCCATTATCGGCTATTGTAATTTTTAATTTTTTTGTCAATTTGTTGGCTTACAGTTAACATATCATTAATATTTAACTTGTATTTAATTGCTACAAAAATTAATGCCCAATGACCTTAAAATTTTTTACTTTAGTGATAATCTTTGTCCCTGTCCTGGGGCTATTTTTCCATTGGATTATTTTTCTCTCTCTGATTTGTGTAAGTTTCTCGAACATTAAAGATATAAACTTTTTGTTTCCTACAAATACTTTTTCCAATGTGGCAATTCTTTGCAATGTTGTTTATGGTAATTTTAGACCTAAGTAGGCTTTTAATTTCTACGCAGGAAAACCATCAATCTTCCCTTCTCTTTCATACTTCAAAAGACAGTCTCTGAGATCACATAGCTATTTGCTTTCACATCTTCTATTTACATAGTTAGCACATTGTGGGTTTATTTGATGTGTGAATGAGATAAGAATCTAATTGCCCACTGAGGGCAGTAAAGTGAATGATCTTAGTTCAAAGATATCAGACATTAATCCCTGGAATTTGTATATATTATCATATGCATAGAAAGATCTTGACAGTTGTAACTGAGTTAAAGATCTTGACATGGGGAGATTACCCTTGGTTAGCTGAGTGCTGTGAGAACTCAATTTTATGTTCTTACAATTGAGACTAAGGAAAGCTTGCCACACAGAGAGGAGACAGTTGTGTGAAGATAGAGGCCAGGACTGGAGTGATGCCATCACAAGCTGAGGGACCCTAGCTGCCACCAGAAATGGGGGGGGGAGGAGCAGAAGCTCAACTACACCCTCAAAAGGGACCTCTGCCTAGCCAACTCTGACTTAATGGAAATAATTTAAAGCAGCCTGGCCCCCTGATCTATGGGACAATAAATCTATGTTTCCTTAAGCTACCAAGTTGGGGGTAACTTGTTATAGCAGCCATGGGACTCAGATATAACACCCACCAAGGGGTGTTCCTCAGACAGCATATAACCAACCCAAATTTTCCTTACTTGTTTAGAATGTGATTTCTGTCTCATATAAGATGTTTATATATGGTCTCGGCTTTGAGCTTTTCATTTCTGTCAATCTGTTCTTATATCCATAGCATTATCTGAATTATCACATCACGTCTTTTACATTTCATATCTGGCAATATTGATTATCATTTTATAAATATAAAAATATGTAACACTAATTAGTCCTTCAGATAAGAGAAAATGTAGAATAACTTGTTTTAATTCTCTAAAAGCTTTGTTCTGGAAATAAATGTATTAATTTTATGAATTAATTTGCAAAGAAACCACTTTATAAAACTGTGGCCTGATTCCATTTTTAAAAACAGATGTCTATGATTAAAGCCTTTATTGTATGTCCAACACTAATTTGTAATTCTTTGTTTTTCATACTTCCAACTTTTTACCTCCTTTGTACTCTTCCCTCCATCCCTGCTTCTTCCAGTCCTCTCTTTGCCCTGCTTTTTCTTTTTTTATTTCATTCCTCGTTCTTTTGTCTTCTCTTCACCTTATTCTCTCTGCCTTCTTCCCTTTTCCCTTTTTTCTTTCTTCTGTGTTGCTTATATAATGAGTTTGAGCAAAGGAATGACATATGATTTCTTCCATGGCAGCTAATTTAAATTTCTAGCTTTGTTTTGTGATCTTCCTAGGCTAATACTGGAACTCATATTTAAGCTCCAGCAGATGCTGTGTGGGTGGTGGCAAGAGGGAGTGCTGGTTTATGATGTGTGGGAGTGGAGATGGGGGGCAACGCATGTCATTTTTAATTAACACTTGATAATCAAGGGATCTGTGTTCATAGACTATGAGTACAACGGGCTTGTGACTTGTATTAAAGAGAAAAATGTATTCCCAAGAGCCACAGTTAGATTCACTCCTGCAGAGAAAGAGTCTGTTGACTTCTAATCAATGGTTCCTTTATCTTAGATTTGGGAAGAAAACCCTCTGTGCACACCCTGGAGTCTTGAGCCCCTGCCCCTGCCCCAGTCCCAGCCCCAGCCAGGCTTCACATGTGCTTAAGTCAGGCAAGAGGGAAACTGGTAAGAAGTATGGTTAACAGACACTGCTCTACGGAGCAGTTGTCTCTCTGGGCTACCCAGCCATGAGTTCACAGGACAGAGCTGATGAGGATGTAAGAGAGAGGAACAATAGGAGTGTCTTTCTCAGTGGGGAAAATAGACAGAAAATCTGCTTCTGCCTCACTGTTGCAATCTCAAATCAGTCATGCAGCCCCGAACAACTTCCAGCCTTGGAAATACCTAGGGAATACATGAAGCAGAAGTTTTAACGGAACTTCACATTGGACACCACACTAATGATCATTAAAGACTAATTAATTTTGGTGATAATGACTGCACTATTATTTTTATTAAGGTGCAAGAGCAATCTGTAAAAAGAAAACCTTCTTTCTAGCTAAGCAGACTTTCTTTAACTCATCAACACACTGCCAAAGAAAAGGGAACATTCTGCCAGGATTCAAACTGGGAAAGAAAAAAAAAAAGTCCTCAGGCAAAGTTTATATAAAACCCCAGAAAAGTGATACATAATAAATTAAATATCCTGAAATAAGCAAAGCATGAATATTTAAGCACTTGGCTATTTTAATTTGGAGCAAGCAGTGAGACCCAGGTTCCTTACACAGGATGGAAAGTTTATGCCTGAGCTGGCAGTCCTTGGGGCTGCCCTGGGTCCCTTTTTAGTCAAGAGACTGGCAAACATCATGTGACATTAACTCAGTGTCACAGTGCTGCAGACCAAGGTAAATATTTGTCAGGGACTTGGTCAAGCCCCATAGTCTACTAGGGTGAAGAACTGGGGCATGCCTACAGTGTGTGTCTAGCTTTTTGCCTGGTAATAGCTTATGGGTGCTAAATAATAAGCCAGCATTATCTTGTTGGGGTCCAGAACACAACTAAATACAAACTCGATGGACTAAAATGAGGACAAAGAAGAGTGAGCTCAAAGAGGACAGCTAAGGAGAAACAGGATCTTACTGGTCCTTCCAAACTCAGCAAGAGAAAGCTTTTCGAACTTCAGAACGTTCTCCCTTTCTGGTCTAATCATCAGAAGCCCTGCTCGTTGATGCTTACATAAAATTTATTCTACCTCATGAAACATCCTACAAGGAGTCCGGTGCATGTTCTACAATATTTTTTTGTGCGTGTGCACAAAAATAACACACACGGGATTGGGAAGATGGCTCAGTTAGTAAAGGGCTTGCCATGCAAGCATGAGGATCCAAATTGATCCCCAACACCCACATAGAAGCCAGTCATGATGGCTTGTCACTGGCCAGTTAGACTTAAAAGTCTCAAGTTTCCATGAGAGATCCTGTTTCAAAAATCAAGACAGACAACACCTGAAGTTGACCTCTGGCTTCCAGATTAATATATAGACCTGTGCACACACATGTACATTGGCAAACATACCTACACACACACACACACACACACACACACACACACACTCCACCTTTAGCTTTTCTTTAATGTTTTGACATGTGTAGTGTGTGTGTGTGTGTGTATGTCTGTGTGTGTGTGTGTGTGTGTGTGTGTGTGTGTGTGTGTGTGTGTGTCTTTGGGGGTAGTGATGATCACCCCAAGGTCATATTTCACAGAGAGACAGAAAGATGTCAAGAAGCAAAGATGAGCTGCCATAACATTATAAACCACAGAGGATTGGATGTCTGGAGTCTCCTGGTATGGGAAAGGGATTCCACAGCTCGAGCTTAAAATCCATTTCCTTGCTGCTTGGCAAAGTATGAGAACATCATATGCATGATTTTATTCATCCTCCCACAATTCTGAGATAGGTGCTAAAAACCTCATCCCATACTATAGAAGGAAAAATAGACAAAGAAGCCAGAGGCTTGTGGAGGCCTCTACTTCAAAGCCGGTGCTCCAAATCACATCGGTTGGTAATAGTGGGATGGTGGGGGGAGACTCAACATGAAATTTAAAATATGGCAGATCTATGCAGACACAGAACCAGGGGACAGGTCTGGGGGACCCAATGTTCTCACATGGTCAGAGAACAGTTTACATGCATTTGCCTTTAAATGCAGCTAGTTGGTTCCTAAAAATAACATCACTTGACAGGACTAGGGACATCAGCTAAGGCAGGAACTTTTGGTACTTAATGCTATGAGCAAAACCCCCCTTTCTCTTGCTTTAGCAGAACACAATGAAATGATCTGTGGTTTGTCTTTCTCCCCCCCCCCCCGCCCCCGACATAGCGTGTTTTTCAAAACTCTTGCAAACTCCTCTATGTTCTTGTTCTTTGAAATTTGGCAATGTATAATGAACTAGAAACATCTGGAATTTTTTTCCTTTTCTCCCTAATGCTATATAAGAGTTCTTCTATTCTTGTTTCATATTGAAGGAGGCTAAAACCCAGAGAAATTGATGGTGTCCTGGGCATATGCTCAGGGAGCAGGAGTTAGCAACAGGGCCAGGATGTTCATGCATCTCCCATGAGACTCAAGTTCCTCTCTTTGGAGTCAGCAGGCAGAACAAAGCCAGGTGTCCACATGGAGCATGACCTGTGTGGACAGACACTTACCAGCCAGCCTCAGGTGCACACCTGAAACTCGGGGAAAAGTCGCCTAGCAAGCTCTGTTCTTCCTGGATTCTAAACATGCAAAGGCAAGGGGATGGATTAGAAAGAAGAAGGGTTTGCTTCTTACGTACTGATTTTGTCACAATTTTATTTAAAAAAAAAAAAAAAAGCTCAAGTAGAATCTAAATGCCATTTGATTGAGTCTCACTGCCATCAGCCCTAGAAGAATGGATTTTCCCTCCTACAATTTTCCTTTTCATCATTGGTCTGGCCTTCAGACCCCCAGTCACCCTTTATACAACAAGATGGGCCTGTGTTCCATCTCTCCAAGATTTATGGCTTCATTCTTCCACTCAGCCAAGGAGGCACCATGGATGGGGGTGAGAAGAATTGCTTGCTTCTGAAGCTCAGCCATTGGTCTTGGTGCTTCTGAGCCGGCATAGTTCACAACGTGCACAACCTGTCTCTTTGGTGACCTTGTGATTTTCTGACTAGTACTTATCCATAAATGGAGATCATGTACCAAAGGTTCTCCACCTTAGGTCTCAACCTGCACAGGGGTCACACATCAGCTATCCTGTATATCAGATATTTACATTAAGATTCATAGCAGTGGCAAAATTACAGTTATGAAGCATCAATGAAATAATCTTATGGTTGGAGGTCACCACAACACAAGGAATTGTATTAGAGGGTCTGCATTAGGAAGGTTGAGAACCACTCTTGTAGACACTTATTCAATAGTTCAGATGCCAAGTCCACTCACGTGTATTCAGCCACGTTGAGTTGTGTTTATGAAAGGCGAAAGGTGGCTAAATTTCCTTGCCCTTCAGAAAATAATTTAACGAAGAGGGATTTTGCTTTTTATTTTATTTTTATATTGTGCATGTTATATGTTATATATTACATAAAACCTAACAATATACCTTACATATTAATATCTATTGTTTATTTTTACTGTGCTGGTTGATTTTGCATGTGTAAGAAATATGCTAAATGTTTTTCAATTGCACCTCGGCTGACCTAGAAATCAAGATCCTCCTGCCTCAACTCTCCCAAGTGCCAGGATTACATGTGAATTCCTCGAATGGCTTACATGTACTATTATGCAATTTTACACACATTTTAAATGACTATCATATTTATGCTCAAACGTTTTATAACACTATGGACACATTTATTTTAAAGAAACTTATGGATTCAGTGATTTAGGAGCCTATTATCAAAGACTCATAGTTACACTTTTTAGGGGTAATCTCTGATTACATTTAGATGTATTTCATTTCATCTTTGTTTTATGTACATACATTTATACACATATTCATAAATCTCATAGGAGATCTGACACCCTCCAACCTCCTCAGGCACCAGGCCTGAACTTGGTGCACATACATACATTCAGCCAAAGCACTCACACACATAAAATAAATGTATATTTTAAATAATATATTGTGACCATCATTCAACTTGTAGTGATAAAAGGGTGTCAATAAGTTTGATTTGAAGATAGACAACTACAGTAGTAGTCTATTGTCACCCACTATTGCTCACGTCAAATTTATCTAATAGGAATAATATTCTTGTCTATGTGTTGTCTTTTTAAAAAATATTTGTCTTTTGTCTGTGTGTGTGTGTGTGTGTGTGTGCGTGTGTGTGTAGTATCTATTACATGTATACAAGTTTCCTTGTAGGACAAAAGAGGCTACAGCTGAGGTACAGGCAGTTATAAGCCTCTCTATTTGGTTGCAGGGAATTGAACTCAGTCCTCTGGAAAAGCAGCAAGTGCTTCCAAGTCCTGAGCCATCTCTCCTGCCCCTGATCCATTTTTTTTCTCAATGCCCTCCAGGAAGGTACTGTCGTTTCTTCCCTCTCTGTATGAGAGACCACTTGCCTACACACTGAACAATGTGGGAACTATAATGCTCTCTTCTTTTCTTTCTGCACTAGGGATCACACCCACAGCTTTGCACAGGCTAGGCACTCTCTCTCTCACTGAACTCCATCCTCAGCCTTATAATTTTAGTGTTCACTAATTGCATGGTTAGAAGTAAAATGGTGGTGGTTCATTGTATTTGATGGGTAAATGTGAAATGATATATTACTACTTTTATTAAAAAATTGTCAAAGAACATTTTTTATTTAAGGTATATCTTTTCCCCCTAATTCTCACCCTTTTAGTCCAATAAAAGACTCTTTTTCTTATAATAATAAATACAATACAAAACAATAAGAACAATTAGACAACAATTATGAAAATTATAAGGTATAATGTACTTTTCCAATGTCCAGTTCATATGCATTTGGCAACTAATAATAATATTCTATTATCTATATAGAATATTATCTATCTCGATGAGTTTATAGTTCTATACCTAACTCAGTTTCCATGTTAACTTTTTTTACCAACTTAAATTTTTTAAATTTATTTTAATTGTGTTACTTCTTTCAAGCACCATGATTTGTCTTTCAGACTCTGTATTTTTTTTCTAATCTAATTTTAAAACTCTTCAGGTACTGGCAACACAGATATTTATATTTTATAATACTGTAAAAGTTTCCCGGCGTTAATATTTTGTTGTTGTTGTGTGGCTCATAGTATCTCTGACTGTTGAAGTTCTAAATTTCTCTAGTCAGTCCTGTCAGTGGATTTCCTTGCAGCCTACTGCTGGTGACATTTGCTGCACTGTGACTGGAGCTGCTTACTCTGTGGCACATGTCATTGGTGAGAAGTAAGCTGATACATACCCCAAGTCAGCCCAGAGGCAAGCCTAAGTAAGCGTTGGGTATACTGAATACTTGGGCAGAGAAATGAGGCTGCTCCTGGCATTGTAGCAAAGTCCCTGAGTGCTTAGGAGCCCTGGGGATACTCAAGGGCTCCAGAGATGTCATGTGTGTTTACACTGAAGGGATGCTTTAAAATAAACTGTCTAAGCTAGGTGTGGTGATCCACTCCTGCAGGGAGTTCAGGCAGAGGGATTGGGGCACTGTGGAGACCAGCCTCAGCTACATGATAAGAGTCTGTTTTAATGAGAGAGTGAGAGACAGAGAGAGAGAGAGAGAGAGAGAGAGAGAGAGAGAGAGAGGAGAAAGAGAGAAGAGAAGAGAGGGGGGAGAGAGAAGAGAAGAAAGAGGAGAGAGAGAAGAGAAGAGAAGAGAGAAAGAGAGAGAGAGACAGAGAGAGAGAGAGAGAGAGAGAGAGAGAGAGGACATCAAATGGCAGGCAGCACTTTCTTGGGAAAGCCAAAGCCACAACCCATTTGCTCCTTCAGCCCCTGCCCACAGAGAAGTGGGGTTGTAACTCTTCCCCATGAAGCTGGACATGCATGACATTATCACTTTTATAGATGCCAGGCCACCAAAGGTCAGCACAACTTGTTTAGGGTCTCGTGGAAAGGTCACTTGCCTTTGAGTTCTCAGTTCTCCAGTTGAGGTTTCAGGGTTCTAATCCACAGAGATCCAGAAATGATGCTCAGGGAGGAAGGAAGGAGGAAGCAAGAAGGAAGAGGATGCACAGCCAACTGCCCTGCCTTGCTCTAGCCCTGGCTTTTCTAGCAATAGTTCCTTTTGATTTTGTCTCTGATCAGATACAGAAACTGTAGCTCTCAGTGCATTCCTGCCCCACACCCCAGACCCAGGCCCTTCCCATGTAAGAATTCCCCAAACATCTTCTAACTGTCAGCATTAGTGCTTCCCTGATGAAGGACCAACTCTGGCTCTCATACCCATGCTACAGATCCATACAGCATGTTGGGCGTGCCAAGGACTCCATTAACACACATGCTATATGCATACTCAGATATTATGCACTGCTCCCTGGTGTCCCAGACCTTCCTGTCCCACAGTGACTATAGACTCCATAAACTCCCTTGTTTCTATATTCCTTCTGTTGTCCCACATTCTTACCGCTTGGCATTTGGAGTTCTATCACATCTAGGCTCAGCTAAACTACTGGCATTGAAATCCTTGTGACAGTCACTTCTGAGGGAACACAAATTAATTGGGAAAATGAGCAAGAAATAACCACATGTACAAGGAGGAAATACTTGATATTGTGATCACATGAAAGAACTCAGGTATATCTTCCTAGGGGATACTACCCAGGGGACTAAGTGAACTCCAAAAGGAAGGGAATGGGAAAATTCTTCTTTTAACTGCCACTGTTCATTCCATACTTTTGCAATATAAGCAGTCTTGGGGATGATACCCTTGCCATTTTGTTGCTGTGGACTATTATTTTCATAGGAAAAAGACTCAGATTTAAAAAAAAAAAATGTGCTAGAGCCTTCCTTCCATGCCCCTCACCACCTGTGACAGTCAGGAGAGCTGGCCACAGGGTCATGAGAGCAGGAGAGTTGGCCCAGACCTTCACTGGTTATAGCACTTGGGAGTATGGGCCTTGGGCCTCAACTGGGCATCACAGTTGGCTCTGGAGGTGTGGGGTTCAGGTGAAACAACCCTGAGGGCATGAGAGTGGGAGAGATGACCCTGCCTTTTGCTGATGGTGACATTGGGCAGCCTAGGCGGAGCAGTGTTGGCAAGCTTGTCCTGCTGGTGTGAGTGGGAGAAAGCTAGAGGGCTGACAAACTCAGCTACCACCCAGGCCCAGATCCAGGTCTTTGGGTTGGCCTACCTGAATATCTACCTCATCTATAAACTGCCGGAACATGTGAAGGGTCCAGTTCTGCAGATCCAAGCTGCAGAATCTCCATGACACAAGACAAGAACAGGATATCTGAGAGGAGTCCCAGTAAGGTTCCAGTACCAACAGAATAGCAGAAACCAGAGGCCTTGAACCAGACCAATGACTAATTGCAATGAACATTCTCAAATAAAGATATGTGGACAGATGGGTATACTGTGGACAGATGGGTATACTATGGGACACACTGTGACACACTGCAGCATCCATGATGAGATGTTTTCTATGCTTTGCTTTGTTTTGTTTAATTTTGTTTGTGTGTGTGTGTGTGTGTGTGTGTGTGTGTGTGTGTGTGTGTGTTTATTTTGCGGGGGGAGGTTGCAAGGGTAGAGGATGGATACGAGGTGATGGGAGATGAGTGGGCCTGAGGTCATGATGTAAAACTCACAAAGAATCAATAAAAGCTTTTTTTTTTTAATGCTGTACTGATGGCAAATTATTTCCAAAGGAGTAGGAATAGGGGCATAGAATGTGGGGCAAACTCAGCTCAGAGGAAGTTCTAGATGACAACCACAGGACAAGGCCAGAGGCGAGGATGAATGCAGTAGTTATATTTAAAGAAATGGAATCAGTTCTGCATAACTGGGAATGGCCAGATACACGCTGAGGTGAGAGAGGAAGCTGGAGAGGTGACATGACAAGTCACGAAGGAGCTCACATACCAGGCTAAGAAGGTAGAGACAAGAGGGCGTTTTCAGCAGCAGTGTTAATCGCCAACACTTTGAGGGATTGCTAGGACTTAGGAAGACATGCTTAGCCTAAGTATTTTTTGGACAATTTTCATGAAAACTACTCAGTCTCTTGCTGTTCCCTCAGGTACTTTCTCCTACTCTGTAGAACCTGTGGCCTAGAAACTTAACCTAAGCCTCCATCCCACTGTGTATCCACAGTGTCTTTGGAAAGCACTGATCATGACAAGTGCTCGCTGCTGCACCTCAGGGTCTCCATTCACCCACACATCCCTCTTTTTGCCTTCTCTCCCTGACTCCTCCTCTTACAGAACTCCTCAGTAGTCAGTGCCCCTTATGACTCAAACATAGCAAAGCCTCCTGGACAGGAATCCCCCTCCCCCACCAAGCCGGTCCATCCTCATTCCATTAACACCGCTGAGCAAGTGGCAGCTTCCCCATTGCACAACCCATTTCATTATGTCTGGGGACGCTCTGCTTCAGAAGAATTCTGAAGGCGGGAGTTTGGTGACCTAGTCCAGTGAATGCTGATCAGCAATGTCATTTCAAACTTCTCCCAGTCCTCCCTTTCTCACCTCCTTCCTCTCAGTGTCCTTAACCCTGGAGAAGTTCATTCCTCAAGTCCCTCTTCTTGTCTGGTACATCTCTGGTCTTTGGAGTGCAAGCAAGAAACCACCATGTTTCAGAGATGACAGGAAGAGGTTCCCCAGCATGCTTGAAGATCAGTTCATAGCATTTGACTTGCAGAAATTAAGACTTGAAGAGCTGAGATCCCTCAGACCAGGATGGAAACAAACAAACAGCTTTTTCTGTAAAGGACCAGACAGTAAGTCCTTTAACCCATGTGAGGAGTGGTGTTTCTGTGTCAAGTCTGCCTTCCTAGTTTACAAAACTAGCATGAGCCAATGCCTGAACAGACCTGCCCAGTACCAGGTCACTTATAAAATCACTTGCAGGCAGTGGGTGACTCTTTGACCCACAAACCATAGTTAGCTGGCTGCTGATCTAGACCAATTCTCTCGTTACACAAATGAAGACACTGAAGCCTAGACAGGAGGTCTTCTAGTTCTTTCCAGTAATCAATGACAAGGCCAAAGAGAGGCCCTGGGGGCTCCTAACCTCTGCGCTCCATTCTTCCCAGGGCTCTAGTCCAACAGACGTTCTGTTTGTTCCACCTGGGCCTTGTATGTCCCACTAGTACTTAATTCCCAGCCAGTTTCTACCACCCTGGGAGTCTGAAACTCCTAAAGCCCGGGCAACTGAAGATAGATATCAACACTGTAAAAGTCATGGCTCCTTTCGGAGGCTCTTCCTGGCATAACTAGTAAGACCTGTGTCTGCCTTCAGAGTGGAGAATGATCTAACTCAGGCACCTATAGGTTCCCCTTTTCTTAATCTCTCTTTCTTCCTCCCTGCCCCCCTCCCTCCCTCTCTCTCTCTCTCTCTCTCTCTCTCTCTCT
>CAJQZJ010000067.1:2255154-2266069 GCA_907164525.1 Lophiomys imhausi
TCTCTCTCGTGTGTGTGTGTGTGTGTGTGTGTGTGTGTGTGTGTGTGTGTGTGTGTGTATACAGAAATATGTCTCAAAGCCTTTTAGGAAGAAGGGTTTTTTTATTTTTATTTATTTATTTTTTTATATAAATACTTTATTTTTTTTTTCTTCAAGTTATACCTCATTCACAAACCCCTCCCTATTCCCCCTTCCTATCCCGCCCTTCCACCCTCTTCCCCCCAGAAGTTTCCCCTTTCAGTCCAATAGATGGTTCCTTCTCTTATAACAGTAAGTATTATACAAAACAACAGATATAAATATGCCACATTTATGAGAGTTAAATGGCCCAGTATACCTTCCCAATGTCCAGTTTACACATATTTGGCCCCTGACTTTAACATTCTACTATCTAACCATCTCCATGAGTTTAAAGGTCTATATCTGACTCAACATTCATATTAACTTGCAACACACTTTTAAGAGTATCTTCTCAGCTCTATAACACCCTCTTGATTCCTAAACAACTCAAAATTTAACTATGAGACTCTAGCTGTCTCATAGGAAGAAGGTTTTTAAACTAGGCAAATTTGACAATGCTAGAGATGAAAAAGCAGGGTAAACAAAACAATGAAGCCTAGCTGAGTCACTGGTGGGAAAGGCCAAATTGATTAGCCAGCTGCTAATGACTTTAAAGGCAAGAGGGACAGAAAAGCCTGCTTCCCACAGAGATCATCCGGTCGCCTGTCTCATGTCTCAGCCAAAACAGGCCCCGTGACTTGAATGATCTAAAAAGTGTTCTTAGTTATGGAATACTTATTTTTCCCTTTAAAAACAGATGTCTTGATGAGAGGTGGTGAGGAAGAGGGGAAGGGAGAAAGAGAGGAAGGCAAAGAGAGGGAGGAAGAGAGGGAGGGAAGAAGAGAGAGAGGAAGGAGGGAGGAGGGAGCCTTAAATAATGGCACTGTTAGCCCTGCTCTGACCAGGAACCATGATGGCCAAAGTTGGGTTTGATAAGACAGCAGTAAATAGCAAATACATTTTTTCTAGCTCCTTCTAGTCCCAAGGAGTCATTCAAAGTATTGAATATTCTCCACAATAAGGAATAGAATAAGGAATAGCAACTACAGATATGCAGCAAAGGACATCCATTTGGATATCCTAAGACAGACTCTGATCAGTTTTACTAGAGTCACCTTCAAAGCAGCCCAACAGAATTCAGGAGTATTAATTAAGAAAGTATTTATCCTAAAGGCATCTTAGGGATGACCACAAGGAACTATTCTGAAACTTAACTTTGGCAGCTACTATAATGAAAAGAAGAACAATGCCATTCTTAATGTAGTCAAATCAATTCTCAGGATCCAGCTCTCAGCACCCTGTGGGAGGCCCAAGTGTGCTGCTAATTGATCAGGTTAATAAGTCTCCCTTTTGAAAGTAAGGCTGTGACTAATGTGCCCTTTCTCAACCCAAGCAATCTCCCTGAATGTCTGCCTATGTCTCCAAAACATTTAAAATTTGTACTTACTTTTATACATAACCAATAAAGAAAGAGAAAACTCCCCAATGTTATTATAGCATCAAGAAAGACACCAATTCAACTTACTTCCTAAACTCAACCATGTATCTTTGGTAACTAAATGAATAAAAATGAGCTAAAAACTACAGGAGGAAAAGTGGGGAGGGGAGTCTACCCATTTATTGTACATGAATCAGGCATGCACTATTTAAGAAAATTCATGAAAAAGGTCTCCATGAAGCAAGAGGAATTTTTGCTTCAATCAGAAAAAGATAATTACAAATGATGTTTTATTTTATATTTTGGCACAACAGAGTAAACTTTGCTTACTTACTTTAATCAATCTAATTGCTTATTCTGTTTTTTTTTTTTAAAGATTTATTATGTATACAGTGTTCTGTCTGCAGGTATATCTGCAGGCCAGAAGAGGGCACCAGATTTCATTATGGATGGTTGTGAGCCACTATGTGGTTGCTGGGAATTGAACACATGACCTCTTTCACGATGCATCTCAGGCTGGGTTTGAACTCATTTCATAAGCCAGTTTGGCCTCAGACTTACATTAGCAAACCTCCTGCCTCAGCCTCAGACCTGCTGGGGGGTTACAGGTGTGTGCTACCATGCCTGACTAGAAGATAGCTATTATCCACTATTTTGAAGATGAGGAACTTGAAGAGGTATAAACATTTTGACCAAGATGAAAAGCTAGTACTTGACAGGCCCTAGATATGCATCTAGTTCTACCCAAGCTTCAACTCCCTGTTGCCTTTCTAGTGACAAGACCAAGGAAGACATGATTCCCAGAAGTGACCCTAATGAGATGACAGAGATAAACTTATGTGAAGAGGGGAACAGAGGCCAAATTCATTATTCAGATAACAGGTCCTATTTCAAAGCCATAGATGTCAAAAGACAAGAAGTTGCGTTTCCTCCAGGGCCATCTTCTAGTGACATCAGTAAAGTCTCAAAACCCTTAAGTTCTCAGCTCACTCTGTGGCCAGAAGATCACATTGACTGAGACTCATGGGAGAGAGCTGGTGTGACAAATGGACTCTTCAAGGTAGAGAGATGAGTGCAAATATCAACAGAAGCTCTGCCTGTCCTAAACAAGCCTCATACTGTGAATTTATTGCTACAACAGACCATCTGGAAATAGCAATGGGATACAAAATGTTTAGCAGGACCCAGTGATTGACAATGCAGCCCTTTATGACTGGGAAATCATAAATAATATTTTTATTAGGAGTGTGAAATTTCTTTTCCTCATTATTTAAATCAGTGAAAGAATGACTTCAACCTTTGGGAATGTTGAACTTACTGGTCTGTCTGCTTTACATTTGGGAGAAGGAAAATGCTTTTCTGTTACTATTTCCATGTAACCTGTTGGGACTCACACAATGGACTGCCAGTCTAACTAGCTACAGATTCCTCTTCTGGTTTAATGGTATACTGATCATGCTTGTAGTTGAACAGAATAAACATTATATGTGATTTTGAATTAGTTGGCAGGGAATGTAGCATAAAACACATTCTGACTTGAAAGTCCACATTTTACTTAGGGTATGTATAGAAAACTACCAATTTAGAAATAATATGAGTAAGAGGTAACCACTAAGAGACCCAAAAAAGACATCTTAGTACAAATGAAAACTCTTTGATCAAGGTATTTTACATGAGGAGGACACCAAATTCACTTGATTTGATTATCTTTTGGGCATTGTGAAGATGTCTCATATGGATTTTAAAAATAAAGATACTTAAGTCATCTAAGTCTTTGTGTGATAGAGGCAGTACTTACATTCATAGTTTTACAGTGAGGACTAAATAATATAATAGATTAAAAATGTTGGGAGACTCTGATAAGGGCCACTGCACTGATTGTGACTTCTGTCACCTCTCTGTTTTCAGTGACACCATTATTGCCTCATAGTCTGCATTTTAGCCACTTGGTGGACAAATTAGTCTGACACACAGTGAGTCAGGCACATTGGAAGACATCACAGAGCAAGGTAGAGGTCCCCTGTGTGACCTTAAGAGATGGGAGTCCAGGGAACTACTTAGGGTGTCCCAGACACTGCCCCTCTGCTTTTCTTCCATTGAGGAAGTCAAAAGATCAATCTCCAGTTCCATTTGTGAGTCACTGGGCTCTGGTAGGCCAACCGTCACTAGATCTCAAGAAATTCACTGTAGGACCCTGGTGTGCTCAGAAACACAAATGATTTTCCTAAAGCTAAATTGACTGAGAAACTGTAATTCAAGTCATTCACCACTGGAGGATATGTGAGTCAGGCATGAGAGTAAACTGCTTTCTTTGATGGCTATGACTGACCCTGGTTATGCTGATTCCTTGAGGATGGGCTATTTATCAAGGCATCCCAAAGATGTGGTCCTCCTTGGTCTGCTCCTTGTAGCTCAGCACTCAATGCAGACAAATACCTAAGAAGTGGACTTTGGGGAAAATTGACTCAGGGAAAGCTTCCTGGTGAGGTGGAATGGTGCTAAACTTTGATTCATATTCAGACTGGTCTGGAGTATTAAGTATATTGGCTCTGTATCTTTCTATATATACTCAAAAATGTCTCCCTACACACATAAGTTTAAAAAGATTTTTCAGAAATTTCTTCTCCCTGTTCTTATCTTTAAACCTTTAATCTCAAACACAATATTAGACCAAGAATAGATAGTTTATCCAGGGAAAATCAATCAGATTTACCCTAGAGACAGGGACCCAGGCACTGTGTTGGCTATGTAAGAGAAGAGGAGACAGAAAGTCATGCAGACTTGGGTAATGGGGTGGCTTTTTGCAGAGGTGAAAGATGTTAGAACTTACCTGCAAGTGCATGAAAGGAATCCACGGGTAAAGGTAAGGAAAAGTGCTGTGGATGAGATCAAAAGATGGATTCTTCCAGTGATTTTTCCACTTCCTGTGAGGCATTGCTGCCTTTTCTATGGCTGTTTCTGTGGGATCTCTCTGTATCCTCACAACAAGCTCACTTGAGCATCCTTGAAAGAATTTCTTTTTTTCTACAAACCAAAGCTCCTTAGCTAAAACATCTCTGGCCACAATGGTGTTTTGTTTTGAACTCACCCTCTCCCAGCCTGAATCCTGTAGACACCACAGTCCCCTTCTACCTTGGGGAGTGCCTACCTGGTCAGAATTTATGCCGATGACTGCTAAGAAGTGGGAAAGAAACAAACACAGAAACTCCTGAGAAGTAAACAGTGACTAACGCCACAGGGAACATCAAAGTCCTCTCCTCCCTAAACAAGAAGGTGGGGCATGCTAAGTAGTCTTTGAAGCATACACTGTCTTTTCTCATCCTAGGCGGGTCTTCGGTTATTTCATAAACATTTGGAGCAAGTAATAAAAGAGTCCCTGTAGGCCAGCCTCATTTGTTTACTGCAAGATAAAGACTGATTAAAAACTGACCTAGCACACACACACACACACACACACTTTTTTTTTTTTTTTTTTTTTTGGTTTTTCGAGACAGGGTTTCTCTGTTTAACAGCTCTGGCTGTCCTGGACTCGCTTTGTAGACCAGGCTGGCCTCGAACTCACAAAGATCCGCCTGCCTCTGCCTCCCAAGTGCTGGGATTAAAGGCGTGCGCCACCACCGCCCGGCTACACACACACACTTTCAACTGCTTTAATAGATAATAAATTCCCATGGCATTTAAGCTAGCTATTGTATGAAATTAGTAAGAAAATATTCACGAAGGGGCAGTGGAACCATCCATCAATAAACAATTCTAGGAATGAACTAGACAGAAGTGAATTTAAAACAGATAGGAAAGGAAGTATCTGTGTGTATGAGGTGTTTTTTTTTTTTAAATAACCCTGCATGTGAACCGTTGTACTATAAAGACAACACTTTATTAGGAAGTTATTTGAGCTTAAAATTAGAGGGGGATTGTTTTTGGTTTGGTTTGGTTTGGTACTTTTATTAGGAGGAAATGTGAGGCAGGTTCATCAGTAGAAGAAGCAGCCAATAAGTAAGAGGACAAAGAGGTGTGGAGCTTTGGGAGAGACATGTAACATTTGTATATAGAGATAAAGGAGAAAGACCACACAACTGAAGAATGGAAAAAACATAGGAGTCTTTTCAAATAAATCAACAAGACCACGGAATAGGAGCTATTGGGCTGCACAGCCTCAACAGGATTATTTGTAGTACTGTGCCTCAAATGACTTCCACCAGAGGAAGCCCGTCTTCCTTCTCTGGGAACTCAGGGCTGAATATCTTAATTCCAGTGTCAATTCTTTTAGAAAAGATGATTAGGAAGAGAGAACAGGAGAGGAGATTGGAGGATGGAGATCTGAGCCCTGGAGAGCCAGACATGAAAGCAAACAGAAGAGGCAGATCGCAACAGAACTCAAGGCCTCTCCAGATCTTCTGCACATCTTGAAGCCATTAGTTCAAGATCTTCTGGTGCATATCTTAATGAGATTATTAGCAGTGACCACAAGGAACTGGTTGAATTTGCCAACAGGACACGATTTTGTTTGTCTCTTGCTTACTGTGCTGCAAAGTTCCTGCATTTTACTCAATACCAAGAATCCAGGCCTCCTGGCCTATGATGTACCACTAATCTGGAATATGACATCTGGTTAATTCCGTTTCTACCACAGTCTTGGGCAGGGAGCCGAAAACTGGTTCTAGGGGTGGAAATTGATATTTTCTTGCCCAAGTTCAGAAGAATCTTTTCAGTTCTCAGTTTTTGTTTTGGGGGGTTTTTCCCCCAAAGAACCTAGTTCTGCTTGCCTCTTGAGTCAAAAGAGCTGATGACTTGCATGCCACATTGGTTGCAAAGCATGTCTTTCAAGCCATATGTCTGCTGTGTGTGTCACCACGGTCTATGTAACCTCTGCTGTCCTTTTCCACCGTAGCTCCTGTGGTCCTTGAAGGTTCCCTTTATTACCTTTGCATTAATAAGGTTTTAAAAAGTGTTTTTAAAAGCAGACGCTATTGGTTTCTAACTTACCGTGTGAAGGTTGAGCCCAGAGTCTCATGCCTATGAGGCAAGCTTCTGCTGAGCTACTCAGCCGTTAACGTAGTCTGGTATGTAAATATTAGAGTGGGGTCCCTATAGAACCTCAGCCCACTGTCTTGGCTGAAAGTCCTTAGCTTGTTAGGGACAGATCTGGGTTTCAAATCTTGATATTCTACATCTGAAATTATGCATACTGATTTTTTTTTCAGCACATTTCTTCCAGAACCTCTCCATAAAACAGACTCATCCAACATGAGTTTTAACAAAGGGAATATAGAGGTGAGCTTGTGGAATTACTAACGCCGCCCCCCCCCCCCCCCAAGCTATTGCTTGATAAAGTTACATACTTGAGAAGGTTTTCAAAAATGGAACAAAGCTCTGGGGTGTTGGGATATTCCAGACATCACTCCTGACCTCTTGAACTTGGCACTGGGGTCAGCTCGTCCTTCACAGTGCTCCCCTCTGTGTAGAGGGGTCTGGTCCCACTTGGCACTTCCCACACTATTTTCAGTCTCGCAGGAAGGAAGCATTTTTTGGCAGACACCTTTCATTTCTATATCTCAAGTCTCATCCCTCTCACATCCACCTGCCTGGTCACACTCAGGCTCGTACACTCCCACAGTAAGGCCAGCAAGCTGATGTTGAGAAAGAACATGGGACTTTATAGCAAGAAGCGAGTTGTGTAAGCTAGCACGTCTTGGGAAATGTGCTGAAGAAATATGGGGATCCCACGTGCTCCCGGAAAAAAGAGAGCATTGACTCCATGCTACTATACGCCTAAGATAGGTTGCCATGTTTGCTTTATACAGACCTTCCGTGCATCAGACAAGAAAATCGTGTCATCACAATTATATTGATTATAGTCTCCCTTTCCCCTAATGCTGTATCCTATTATGAAAGTGTTGAGTATTGATTGAACCTTGATCACACTCTAACAATTCAGTTAACTGGCTTGCCTGGAAAATGGAGTGTTTGGTTAAGTAAGCTTTCTGCCTTTAAATAATGTAGGAGGTTAGAACCTGCCTTTGAAATTGGTCTTTATGTGTGTGTGTACAGACACTGGTTGACTTAAGTTAACGAGCATCTGTCAAGTACCAAACTGTAAGGGCGGGAGCATTAAAACAGGCATGCGTTCTCATCAAGGTTCCACATCTCGCTGACTGTGTGAGCTTGGGGAACTTATCCAATCCTTGAGCCTCAGTTCTGCCATCTGTAAGTTGGGGGTAATAAACCCCGTTGCCCAGGCTGTGAAGATTATATGAGATCATGGATGAGAAATCCTTGGCACAGGTCCCATGGTGGAGTTCACACTCCACAACCAGCGCCTATTACTGCTATTATCATTGTGAAACTGAAACTTGTCTTGGGCTCTCACGGCGTGACAGATCCAGGGTAGACTCACAGCAACCCACCGGCCAAGTCCCTTGGAAAAGGTGTGGCTGGAAACAGAAAGCAGTGATTGGCTTCTGGTTTTGCACAAGAGAAAAATGAGACAAATAAAGCCTAGGTCTTGGGCACCTGGGCTGTTGGCAGAGTTAATTATGTTTGAGTCAGTGCCCTGATGCCCTGGCACTGCTGTGGTTGGTCATTGACAGAGGATTTCTTGTCCTTATCAGATACAAATACTCAACAGGTTTAATTTAAGAGCCACTCTCTCTTTTTTTTTGGGGGGGTGGGGACTGACTGTTGCAACAGCTGGAGCCAAGATTGTCTTTCTGAGTGATATCCTGGGAGGGAGAATCACAGCATGGAGTCCAGCTAAGGAGATTTAGACCCTTGTCGTCTAGAGAATTCCAGCTAATGAACCCTCACGCAGCCGGAAGTGATTTTAGGCAGTTCAGGAGACATTCATTCTTTAGAAAAGCTATCCCTTGGTTGGGTCTCTGCAGGCCACCCTCTGGAGCCCCTCTCTGGTCTCCCACACACAGAGTTTTTTTCCCCTGGGCACAGTTCCTCAAGAGACTTGGGGGAAAAGAGACTGATCTTCCAAGGTTACTGAACTTATCTCTTTTCCCTTGCGATGCAAACAACTGTGTGAAGGCCACCCAGATTCTTCAATTAAAGAGGAACTTGCAGAGAAGGGTACAGGCCAAGGCCGTTTCATATCCTGCCAAGCTGAGGCTCAAGTTGCCTCTGTGGGAGAATGTCCCAGCCATTGGGAACTAACCCTGCCTCGCCAAGGAACTAGACGCTGAGGCCTTAGTCACTTTTCTTGCCTCCAAGCAGTGTTCTGGACCCAGGCGCTGTCTGCTGGAGAACCACAAGTTGAAAGTGCCTTGGCATTAGCAGCAGAAACCTGCACGGGAAAATCCAATAGCCGTGGTTCTCAGGGCATGGCCTGGACTAGTAGCTGCAGCATTACCTGGGAAATGGTTAGAAGTAGGAATCCTTGGACCTCACCCCATTCCTGCCTACTGATTCAGAAACTCTGAGGGTGGAGACAGGGAGTGCTTCTAAAATTCTTGTAAAATACTTTTGAAATCAGGTGCCTGCAAAAACTGAGAACTACTGATAGTAGAGGGGGACTATTTCAATTACAGATTTTAAGAGAACCCAAGGTATGCTAACCAGATATTCCTGTCTCCATTTGTCACCTGCCACCTGCCTCATGACCTCAGAAAGGAAGGAAGGGCAAAACCAGGCACAGTGGCATATGCCTTTAATCCCAGCACTTGAGAGGCAGAAGGAGGTAGATCTCTGTGAGTTTGAGGCCAACCTGGTCTACAGAAAGAGTCTCAGGATAGTCAGATCTACACAGAGAAATTTTGTCTCGAGAAAAACAAACTCGAAGAAGAGGAGGAAGAGAGGGGAGGGAAGGGGAGGGGAGAGAGACAACGTAGGCTTAGGGATAAACAGAGTAAATATTCAAGAGAAACACGCCTGGGCCTGCTTGATATGCAGAAAGTTCTCATCTGTTTATTAATTTTATCAGTATATTATGACTGTTTCTATTTATTTTACTGTTTATCTTCCAAAAACCATCCTTATGTACAAGATTCTCAAACTGACATTTGAGGATGAGCTGAGAAACTCAGGAATAGAGGGAAGCAGAAGGATTTTCAGTGCTGAAGGTTGGAACCAGATCTCATCAGGTCTCCATGCATGTTCAGAGGACCAAGCAAGGTGAGCTGAAAAGGCAGGAGAAGCAGCAAAAGAGAGAAGAAAGGGTAGAGTGGGCCTGAACACATTCACCCCACCATTTAAAGGGCTAGGGACAAAAGGCCAAACGGAGATGTTTAGTCAGGAAACTAAACATTTGCAATCAAATGAATACCAAGGGAAAGGTCTACCAAGTAAATTGTATAACATCCTCCTACTTTGACAAATAAATTTGTTTAGCAAATTAGAAAGCCAAGGCTGGCAAATTCAGAATTCCAAGATTTAGAGTGCCATAGTGCAGAGAAGTAAAATAGGACTTGTTTTGGAGCACCAGCTCCCAAATAATGACACAGAGACTTATATTTATTATAAGCTTAGGGATTATATATAGCTGGACAGATTCTCAGCTATTCTAACCTGACAATACTGACCTGACCTACGTCCTACCACATGGCCCATTACCTCTCAATCTTAGTCCCTGCCACTTGCTTCTTCCCTTGTGTCGGATTGTCTGCAGTCCTGTGCCTGATACTTTCCAAAAGTTCCTATCTCTCCTTCAAGTCCTGACTTCCCCTCCCACCTTTGTTATTGGCCGTTTAGAGCTTTATTAAACCAATCAGAAGGTGATGGAGAACAATGTGTACAAAACATTGAGACGGGTGATGCTTGATATTAAAGTGTCTGTACTCAGCTATCTGCCGGCACAGAAATCAGCATTTTTTTAGCAGCCACTTCTTCCAGTCTGGTCCATGGTCTACTCTCTTCTAGTTAACTCGTTCCCCACCATGATGGCCTCCTATGCACTCATATGCATGGATAAGCCATGCCAGAGTCGTAGCTTTATCCAGAGCCCTTGTAAACAGCATCCTTCCACAACTGCTCAGACCTACTGAGGACATACAAGAGGCTAGAACCCTAGGCGGACTCTGGACATAGGCTCAGGGTATTTGAAGCAGGGAATTCTGTGTGTAGTCTTGGTTTCTATGGTCTTGTTGGCAAGCTGAACCTCAAGGACTTCAAGAGCAGCTCCACTAGGAATGACTCCAGGAGAGGTACCTTTATGCCCAAGTCCAAAAATGGAACCAGATAGGGAAAAAAGGAGGAAAAGTTAAGGAAGTAAGAAAGACAAGGCCAGTGTGGTGGCACACACCTCTAATCTCAGCACTTGGGAGGCAGAGGCAGGTGGATCTCTGTGAGTTCGAGGCCAGCCTGGTCTACAGAGTGAGTCCAGGACAGCCCTTACTGGTACACAGAGAAACCCTGTCTCGAAAAACCAAAAGAAAGAAAGAAAGAAAGAAAGAAAGAAAGAAAGAAAGAAAGAAA
>CAJQZJ010000067.1:2272122-2285005 GCA_907164525.1 Lophiomys imhausi
ACACACACACACACACACACACACACACACACACACACACACACACTTCAGATCCACTCCCCCTCACATCCTGCTGTAAATCTTTCTGAAGGCTGAGCCCTTACTCCCAGATAATGTGTCTGTCTGGGCAACTTGCATCAAGTCTTGCTTTGTTAGCAGTTTCTCCAAGCTGTCACCCTCCCTCCCTCTCTCTGGTTCACTGGAGACAGAGGCAGGTGAACAGTGAACGAAGACATCTGACCTGCAGTTACAAGTAGCAGTGGGCTTTCTTTTATTGTGACATCTGCCTGTAAGATGTTCTTTTTTTAATTTATTTATTTTTTTCAAGTTACATCTCCATCACAGCTCCTTCTCTCCTCCCTGCCTCGTCCCATTCTCCTTCTTTCTTCCCCATCTCCATTCTCTCCTTCATTGCTGACAGGAGCCCCCACATATCAAACCCCCTCAATTCATCAGTCACATGAGAGCTGAGAGCTTCTTCTTGTACTGGTGCCTGAGCTAGGGTAAGGAGTTCCACTAACATGCAACAGGATCCATGATTCTTTCTTAGGTAGTTTTTCATAGGATAGTTATGCTAGGTTCCTATCTCTTTGGGTCTGTGGATTGTAGGATAGTTGTCTTGTATCATATGGCTAATATCCACTTATAAGTGAGCACATACCATGTCTATTTTTCTGGGTCTGGGTTAGTTCACTCAGGATTAGTTTTTCTAGTTCCATTCATTTGGCAGCAAATTGCATGATTTCCTTGTTTCTGGTAGCTGAGTAGTATTCCATTGTGCAAGTGTACCACATTTTTTTAATCCATTATTCAGTTGAAGGACATCTGGATTGTTTCCAGCTTCTGTCTATTAAGAAAAAAGTTGCTATGAACATTGTTGAGGTGATGTCCTTGTAATTTGGTGCAGAATCTTTTGGATATAAGCCCAGGAGGGGTATGGCTGAGTCTTGAGGTAGAACTATTCCCAATTTTCATCAGTATTGACAGAATGATTTCCAAAGTGGTTGTACAAGTTTGCACACCCACCAACAATAGAGAAGTGTTCCCCTTTCCTCCACATCCTCGCCAGCATGTGCTGTCACTTGAGTTTTTGATCTTAGCCATTCTGACAGGTGTGAGATGGAATCTCAGAGTCATTTTAAGTAGCATTTCCCTGATGACTAAGGATGTTGAGCATTTCTTCAAGTGCCTCTTGGCCATTAGAAATTCCTCTTTTGTTAATTCTCAGTTTAGATCTGTACCCCATTTTTTGATTGGATTATTTGGTTTGTTGGTGTTTAATTTCTTGAGTTTTTTTAAAAATATTTTTTGGATATTAATCCTCTGTCAGATGTGGGGTTGGCGAAGATCCTTTCCCAGTCTGTAGGCAGCTGTTTTGTTCTAGTGACTGTGTCCTTTGCCTTATGGAAGCTTTTCAGTTTCATGAGGTCCCATTTATTGATTGTTGGTCTTAGAGCCTGAGCTGTTGGTGTTCTGTTCAGTAAGTTGTCAACTGTGCCAACGAGTTTGATGCTTTCCCCCACATTCCCTTCTATTAGGTTTAGTGTGTCTGGTTTTATGTTAAGGTCTTTGATCCACTTGGGTTTAAGTTTTGTACAGGGTAATAAATATGGATCTATTTGCATTCTTTTACATGTTGACGTCCAGCTAGATCAGCACCATTTGTTGAAGATGCTGTCCTTTTTCTATTCAACAGAGTCAAAGAGCATACATATCCCCCTCTAGTCTCTCCTGTCAATCTCACAAGGCAGCTGTTTAGGTTAGAAAGGCCTAAGAAGCCAGCTGGAGGAAGCTCAGGCCCAGAATTAGTGTTGGGTAAACAGGAGAGAGGCCAGAGCCTGCAGGGGACAGTCTCTACTGACCTATATCCCACCCATCATGCTCTTGTGTTAGCCAAAATCAATCTGATGTGTATCAGTTGCCTCTACACCTATCTCAAGGAGTGAGAGGAGGCAGGAAAGGAGAGCCAGTGTTCAAGCAACAGCACAGAATTTAGTTGAAGTTTTCTTTAGGCTTTACTTCCTGAAAATAGTATCTAACTACATACAGTGTAGAAATGCTGAGAACCTCAAATTGGATGTTAGCTTAATCCTTTTGGCTGGGCTTCCCCAATATTTGTGTTGGGAATAATGAAGATATTCCTATAGGGAAAGCAGCATCAGGAGTTAGTGCTCCGAGGACTCTCACAAGTACCAATATGATTCCTGGTGTTTCCCAGGCTTGGGTCCTGCTTCCTGGAGTGAAGACATGGGCCGTGCCGAGCAAATTCAGGACCACAGAGTAGAGAAGGCTTCCATTGGCTTTGAATCCACATCCCCCCTTACCAGAAGTGGGTTCTTATGAGTAGCAAATGGCCTAAAGACATCTCGGCTTTGCACCTGAAGTGGGGACAGCAACGGCACCCATCAATTAGCATTTTTTTCAGATTCAGTGAGATAACGCAAGTGGAGTAGATGGCTCGGCTCCTCAGTCCTCATGTGTAAACACATGCTAATAGAGCTGCCACTGTTCTGCAGGGACTGACTGGGCATGGCCAGTGTTAGAAACTGAGACATAATAGGAGTGGTGAGCACAAGAAAGCCAAAACCCCTTCTCTCACTCTGCTCTCCCCCCTCCTCCAACTCTAGGCCTTGAGTGCCGGGTAATGGACACTGCGTGGGTCCAGCTGAGTGGCAGGATCACTTTATGTATGGGTAAGGGCTTCCCAGGACATCAGCAGGTGTGTCTGACCCCTGCTTCCTGCCCAGGGCTTCAGGGCCAGGACTCATCTCTTTCTTTATTATGGTGTGTCCATTTCTAGAGTCCTAGGTGATTGCCAAAGTGCAGTGATGTTTCCCTTCTACCCCCGCTGCTGTGTTTTGTGAAACGAAGGACACACTCCTAGGCTCATGCAAGCCCTTCTCCCCTCCCCTCTCACTCTTGAGAACTACAGAGGGAAGGACACCGATGCACATCAAGTGACCAGGGCTGTGCTTTACTTGAAGGGCGTCCCTGAAATAAGTCATCTGTCCAACCAAGGACACTCTGGTACTCACCTGAGCACTTTCTATTTCCTGCATTGAGGCCAGGCACGGGTATCTCTCAAAAGCTCCTTGGACATTCCAAGTCTCTGACAGACCCAAGAGAATCAGCTGAGCATCTGCTCTCTGGAACGCCAGGCTTGTCCCACTGCAGGAATAAGACCAGAAACTCAACTGAGATGAAGCTCAGGCACAGGGAATTCCTTGCAATCCATTCCCAGTCACTGCCACCAAGGAGAGAGACACTCACCCTTAGTCAAGAGGTGGGACAGAATGGGTGTGTGGGCAGGGTATCCGAAAAGGAGGATATACCACAGCTAGAAGGGAGAGGAGAGAATTTCTTTGATAACAAGACTGACCCAGCTGTTCTCAGACTCCCAAGTGACCTGGGTCTCTCAGGGGTGCCTGTAAATCAGTTTGCATAAGCCAGGACTTTGTTGTGTGTTATGAATTACCATAAAATATTTTTGAGTAAAAAAAGTCTGGCTTTTTTTTTTTCCAAGTTACAGAACCCCAGCCCTCCTGGCAGATAGATCCCAAGTGACAGAAATGACTGCTGGAGAGTAAGCGCTGTGCCCTGGCCTCCTCCCTTATTGAACCCACAGCTGGCTGTTTGTAAGCTCAGGATGTGGCTATTGCCCCGGGGTAGGAGGGGACCGACCAACCGTGGGGCTGTGTCTCCCTGCAGGTGTCCCAGGAGGACAGCAGGAGACTGTAGGAAGCAGAGCTTGGTTGGAGCTAGAAGCTGACCAAAGTTACATTATTACAAAAAGTTATTAACTGATATTCAGTTACAGGGTCCTGGGCTAAACAAAGACTGGGGCCCTGTGCAGCCAGAAACCATATGGGCCTGGAGTTGCACACACCTGCACGGGAATGGGCAGGCCTGGTTAGAAGCCGTCATCAATCCTAGGAAAGCCATAAAGTTTGGACTTGCTTCATAGCACTTTCTAATTAACTGCGCAGTGAGTTTTCTCCACTTTCCTATAAAGGCCTGTGTCCCCCCCCCCCCCACCTCCACCTTTCTCTCTGCCCTATGTCTCTCCCCCATGGCCCAAGACACCTGAGAAGAAGGTTCCCAGGGAAGGCCCCCCAGAGCTCAGGCACAAGACAAGACCCTTTAAATAGGAAAACAGCACTCACTTCTGTGTCCAAAGTACAGAACAGAATGGAACCCCTTGGAAGGCCCTGTCAAGGAAATAATCCACAACAGGGAGCAGGAAACAAGACAGTGTCCTCAAAGAAGAAGACACAAGTCAGTTGTGCTGATCAAGGGAAGGAAATTGAGGGACCCAATTCTATTTGCCCAAAAGACTAGAAAAACAAAGAGTAGAAAGATGAGTATAAATTCTGCGTGCTGACACGTGAGAAGATTTAGCATTTTATGTTTAGGCTCTTTTCAGAGAACCCTTAACAGCTGCTTAGGTTGTGATGTCTGCTCTAATTTTCCTGCTGGTAAAATTGTGCATTCTTGAGAATCTGAGCACGCTGTTGTGGCAAGATCTGAAGGCAGCTTAGCTTACTGAACTGCGGCTGTGGATTACCCCTTTGCCTTGCCCACAGAATCATGTGAATGCTTTTAGGATGTTTGCATAACGCACACGTACAAAGGAGTGAAGAGTGAAATAAAAGTAAAGATGGCTGATTTTATGATGAGGTCGGGGTGGAAAAGAAAAAAAAAACCTACAAAGGTGGTAAGGGCCAAACCTACTCCAGGGTTTTTTGGAACGCTGCCACGTGAAGTAGCATTCAGGAGGAAGGAGTCATCTCTTAGCACTGTTCATTTGCAAAAGAGAGGGGAAAAATGCAAAGTATTTTGGAAGAAGCAGAGGTTTCTTTTGACCTCTTACCCAACTGGGGCTCATGGTTCCTCTATCAAGAGCTGAGGTAAGGCCGGGGCCTGACTTGCTCCTTTTGACCTCCATGACGTAAACCTCTTGAAACAAGAAATGAGCAGAGTGTGAGACAAGGCCTCGAGTCCGTGGCGGATGGATGTGCCCAACAGCTTCTCTCAGCGCAGCAATGGAAATATCTGTCCAAAGCCTAGAAAGCTGTATTGAGCCCCCAGACAATTCTCTGTGCCAGCTCTCCAGGGTTACCTAGACTTAGCCATTTGTCCCTGGCTCCTGAATCAGTAAAGCTGGCCAGGCCTGTCTCCCTGGGCCGTATTGTGCTTTGCAAGAGAACTCTGCCTTGTGATAACTCAGAATTTTACTGCTGGTCAGTTCATTGATACATTTCTGCTCTCGGGATTGCTACAAAGCAGCAGTTCTCAACCTGTGGGCCACAACCCCTTTGTGTTTCACTGGGGTCGTCTAAAATCATCTGCATCTCAAATGTTTACATTGTGATTCATAACAGTAGCAGAATTGCAGTTATGAAATAGCAATGAAAATAATTTTGTGGTTGGGGGGATCACCACAACATGAGGAACTGTATTAAAGGGTCACAGCATTTGGAAGATTGAGAACCACTGGTATAAAGCAAAGGTCTGGGGACCAGTCTGTGTCTATGCGAATATGTCTTTTAAAAATCAAAAGATTCTGCAAGAGAGGACCACTCATCCTAGAGTTAAGGCCAGATATTCTTTTCTCTTTCCTTTCCTCTTCTTCTGTTTTTGGTTTTTTTTTTTTTTTTTTTTTTTTTTTTTTTTATGATAGATTCTTACTATGTAGCTTAGGCTGGCCTTGAACTCATGGTCATATTGCATCAGCCTTCAGAGTGCTGGGTTTACAGCCTGACCCAGCATGCCTGCTGGGTCTATGTTTTCATTCTTTATCATTCTGGGTGTGACAAGAGAATTCAGACTTGGGAGAAAGGATTGCGCCCTCAAAAAGGACAGAGTGTGGGAATTGTCAGGAGAAAGTCCCCACCCCCGTGAGCTTTGAAGGATGTGAGACAAGCTTACACAATATCTCATATTCCAGCCCCAGAGGGCAGGCGGCCACACTGTGTAATATTTCCAGCTATGTTCAAGAAACAGCCTGAAATGATCAGGGTCGTAATTCTAGGCTGCAGCAAATGGAAGGGCAAGGCAAAGGAACCACGCAGGAGTAATTAGGCAGCCGGTGACCGTAGCTCTGAACCTGCCGGCCCTGGTAAACACAACATAAATTTTTAAGGCCTACACTGCACTGTGTACAGCACAACTTTGATATCTGAGACGCAATTAGACTTTGCCCTTATGAGAAATCAGTTCAAAGCTTGTAAAATACACCTGTGATCCTGGCATGTTGTTTTTTCAGGTCAGTGTGCACTTTGCTTCCTTGTGGCCTTACTGTTTGAAACAGTCATTTGTGGGTCTTCTCTAGAGGCATTGGCCTCCTGGTGCATCAGGGACTCTATACAAACAGTGAAAATAGTTTTACCAGTTGCTGCATCCCAGTAACTCAAGGGTGACATTGAATCTGGGACAGTTAACACTCCCTAGAGAAATGGAGCAGGGAGATAAAAGTCCCTGCTAGGCCCTACAGGATTCTCTGCTTTCAAGTGTCTTTGGTGCTTTAGAAGCCTCTCCTTTGCTCCTGTCTCGTGACATTTATCTTGGTGTTTGAGCAGACACATGGAAGATACAATCTGCATGGGGATTTCCACTGGAAACAAATCCAAAGCATCAGCGCTGGCTCCTGCATTCCCCAAATACACTGTTCTTTCTTCTTCTTTCCTCAGATCGTCCCAGACTGGAACATCTTGCTGCTGAGCAGCAGGAAGGAAGGGGGGAAGAAAGGTAGAAGTGGAGAGGGTTGAGAGAAAGAGGGAAGGAGGTAGGGAGAGAGAGAGAAGGAGGGAGTGAGGAAAGATGGAAGGGAGGAAGGATAGGAGGGAAGATGGGAGGGAGGATGGGCTAGGTAACCCATATGTAACACAAAGTAAATATTATTTATTTATTCCTGGTATTTATATTCTTTGTCAAGTGGAGATCACATACAACATGCAGCCACAGCAAGTCCTACAGGAAAAACAAACAGTCCCAGGTCTTAGGACCAGAGCAATTTCAGAATCTAGAAAAATACTTCTGCCCTCTAGCTGAAATGGCTGGCTCTCCATCTCTAAACACCCAGCTCCTAACTATTCCAACATGGGCTGCTTTCAAGGTATCCATGAACTTTCCATCCACAGATAAGCTACCTGGTTAAGATCACAGACTCTCAAACCAGGTGACCTGTATTCACTTGTCAACAATGCCACTTGGCAGCTGGGCAGTCCTGGGTAGATTGCTCAAGCTTTCTATGCTCTGGACTTCTCACCTACAAAATATGGACACAAAGAGCATCAACATCACCGTTCCTTTCGTTAAACACGAATGTATGTGAATCAATTTAAGAGTTCCTGATGCAAAGTAACTACTCAATAATTATTAACTACTCTCATTATTGCTGTTTATTTCTCATGGGATTATCTTGTTCCTATCTGCTGGCAATCATTTCCTTGAGGTACCTTCTGGCATTAGATTCTTCTAATTTAAAACCATATCTTATCATCTGTCCTTTAAGGTAACATTTAGGGCCCAATTCTTTCCTTTACTTCCTTCCTTCCAAAGCTGCATGCTAACAAATGGAATACCAAAAAGGCAAAAATGAGAGCAAGTTAAAAGCGTGTGAGAGGTGGAGACGCAGCTCCATGGTAGCATGCAGGCTTGGTATGTATGAGGCTCTTGGAATGTATGAGGCCTCTTGAACACAGAGAAATTAAAAATAAGATAAGCAACTTGCCTAATTTCTACAATCATGGTATAGAGAAGGGAAGTGCCTTTGTCACAGTTGCTGTGAATAGACACATGGCCCAGACAACTCTTATAAGAAAAAGCATTTAATTTGTAGGTTGGCTTACAATTTCAGAGGTTTAGTCCATTATCACCATGGCGGGGAACATAGTGGTGTGCAGGCAGGCATGGTGCTGGAGAAGTAGTGGATAGCTATAACCTGGTCCACAGGCAGAGATAGGACAGACAGACAGACAGAAGAAAAGAGTAGGGTAGGGAGGGGGAGACTGAGCCTGGCATGAGTTTTGAATCCTCAAAGCCCACACTCAGTGACAAACTCCCTCCCATCCTCCAGCAAGGCCACACCTACTCCAGCAAAGGCCACACCTACTCCAGCAAAGGCCACACCTACTCCAGCAAAGGCCACACCTACTGATCCTTCTCAAATAGCTCCACTCCCTGGTGACCAACCATCCAAATATATGAGCTTGTGGGGCCCATTCTTATTCAAACCCCCAGAGGAGGGCTGGAGTTTTGATCAGTGTATGTAAAGAAAGAAGGAAATGAAAGAAAGTGAGAGTGCGGGGGAATGGAAAAGTTCCCAGGTCAAGGAGAGTGGGTCCCACTAAGTCAAACATGCACACAGAATAAAATATCTGGGCAATGATGGAAACATCTACGACCTTAATCTCAGGAAACATTGAGCTTTGCGGTAACAAAGCAGCTTTCCCACAGCATAGAATTAGTCGTGTTCTCTGTGCCCTCCAGCTTTGTTCTTTGCCATGACAGCTCCCGTCAGAGAAGCTGTGCTTTGTCAGAGACAAAGAACAAACTGGAAAGACCCTGCACACCTTCCACCTACCCACAGGCAGTGTGACTTCCCTGCGATGCCTGGGTGACATCTTTTCCCAGAGGGTCATGCCAGCAGCAGTGACAGTCAGCATGTCAGGGAGTCTCTTACATACTCTTTTGCCCTGGCAGGAGGTGGGAGCATCCCTAAACTCTGGACCACTCAAGAGTCGGATCAAGAGATAGCCAGCCATGTAGGCATGCCCGTCTGCCAGCCCTCCAGGAATGGTGGAGGCCCAGCATGTCAGAGCAGGCAACAGTGTCAGAGGTTGTCAGGTGGAGCCTTTGATTTCCAAAACTGGCATCCAGGCTCTTCCTGTTCCCACGAGAAATGCTGCCTCCAGGTTCAGATGGCACTATTTCCTTTTCCTCTTTGGCCTCGCTTCCCATATGGAATTATGTTTGGTTTGAACAAGTAAAATGAAAAAGGCATTTGGAACTGTGATCTCCAAACTCCTTTAAACACAACCCACAGGAAGAAACAAATCTTGACGGTGACTCAGCATACAGTCATGTGCTTAGAACCAAAGACACAGGTGTTCATGATACCGTCCTGAAACCCGGCACATTGGAAAATAGTCGTGTCCACTAAACTGAATTCATGACAGAGAGTGTAGAACACCCTGACTTAGGAAGTGTCTTTGCACAGGAACCATAGAAAGACACATGCTGAGAAAGAACCTGTAAGCTGGTGAAATTAACCCTGCAGGTGAGTCTAGAAAACAAACCTGAAGTAATGCAGAAAGTGAGAAGGGAAAAGGAAAAAAAAAATGTGACAAGCCACTTCTGGAGGCAAACAGGAGCTCAGGTAGTCCCACTGGGACCCCATACAAACAATGTAGAACATGTTACAGCACCATCCCCTCCCCCAGGATCAGGAAACCAGGTGTGGCCCTTTGTGGAGCCCCATGTCTTGGAGCTGAAGATTCCCACTGGGAATAGTTAACCCAGAAAACATCTTTCTTGCTCTGAGAGAATTGAATAGCTTCCAGGGAGGCACAGAAAGCCCTTGAGCAGAGAGAAACAGGAGATCCTGATGCCTGAGGTGAGAAGCCATCTGCAGCAGATCTACCTCTACTGAAGGCAAACAAACCCAGAGGCAGACAGGTGGAGGGGCATTTGGAAAAAGATATCGATAGACAACATCTGCCACATTGTCCAATGTTGTCATGCAATCCTTGCTAATCCGCCTTCCTAGATTCTAAAACCAAAAAGCCCAAAACAGGCAAAGCCAGCAAGAAAGAGTCAATGCCATAAGAGCTACTATGACATTGTGTTAACTCAGAAAAATAGCAAGTATCCCTTCTCATGGCTAATTTCATCAGAATGTTCCTGCCTTTAATGGGGTGAAAGTTTAAGAGGGAGAAGTGCCCTGTAATCCAATTGTGAAGGGAGAATTTTCATTACAGCTTTTATTTCTTCTGCTTTGAACTCTCTACCCACCCTGCAACCATGGATGTAGGACAACTCGCCACCTCCATAGATTCGGGTCTGCAAAATGGCCCAGGAAGCCAAACAGAAGGCCTGAGAACATTCTCCATCTAAAAGGACTTTGAAGATCTTGAGGTTGAAAGACCCCATGTCATCATAAATTGTCATCATAACACAAATATGTCTGGGTGGACAAGTCCAAGGGAAAAGTGAATTTTCCCCAATGACCAAAGCCCTCGAGTTCACTGATCAAATCCACATTTCAAGTTTCCCAGGCCTGGTATGTTCACCCCCCAGCATGTGCAGTCCATCTGGAACACATGGCCAGTGCAGAAAGGCAGGAACTGGGCTGCTGGCAGCAGAGACCTGGACACTTGGAGGGCTTCTGCCAATACTATGGGATTAAGGATTTGCCTAAGTCTCTGAGCTTGTTGTCTTTAGATTGTGAACATGCTTTGAAGGTCAAGAAAGAGCTGTGTCACAGCCCTGAGAAAGTATTGAACAGTACATTGCTTTACGTCTTGGTTGTGAAACTTGGAATGCCCCACTTTTTTCACTGCCCTGAACTTTCTGTCCCTTTTTAAGATGCATCAACTGTACAAATGAAACCAGACAATGGAAAAATGTCGGAGTTTATCCAAAGAGCGTTCTTCGTCCAGTTTCGTGTAATCGTTTTTGCTTTAAGCTCCATATCAAGGCCTAACACATGGATCTGCTCTCTTTATCTTCATCTCCCTCACCTTGTCAACGTCTGCTACCATAGAAGCACAGCTGTGCAACTCCTGCACGTAGAAGGCTTTGGGCCGAGTAATCAGTGGGGAGGCAGGGGCTCTTAGCTATGCTTCTCAAGAGAATTTTATTGAGAGATGAAAATCATCCACATAAATGAAAACATATCAACAGGAGGCACCGGATAATGACCAGAGAAGTGGCCTACATAATTGACGCAACCCAGGCTTGTTGTGCTGTCTTCCTACACGGGGCTGTGCTTAGAGCTTGTCTCCTTCCATGCTCTCAGGGATGATCTTCCATCAACGATCCCTGCTTTTCTCATATATACAATGGGTTCTTCTCCACTGGGTACTTCCTCCTGGATTTTATTTTCCATGCAGAGCAGAATCCTCTGTGGGACCCATCTGGTCACTCTGTCTGCCACCACTCTCAGGCCGCCATCTTACTAGTCATCCACACTTACCTCCTCCATTTTCTTCTACCCTCACTGATCCCAAACCCCTTCCATCTTGATGGTCATCTGGGTGGGTGGCCAGGCATCAAGCTAAGGAGTGACCATCTCTCTACAGAATCAGGAAACATGCTACAGCCTTTTCCTTTCCTGATGTCTCAGTAATTTGTGACAACTCTCATTACTTCCTCCTCTGGTCATTTGGGGAGCCAGGTAATTTAGTATGTTACAACAGAACAACAACAACAACAAAAAAAAAACAAAGGAAACAAAACATAACAAAACAAAACTCAGTTGCCATGGCAATAATAAAAGAACTACCTACCCTCCTCAATTCTTTTTTTAAAAAGAGTTATCTGTTTATTATTGTTTCTATGTGTATTTGTATATGGTTGCATGAATTTATGTGCACTATATACTTGCAAGAGCCCTGAGAGGATAGAAGGAAGTGTTGGATCCCAGGGAAATGATTTACAGGTGGGTTTTAAACTGCCATGTGAGTGCTGGGGATTGAACCAGAGTCCTCTGCAAAAGGAGCAAGTGCCCTTCACCACTGAGCCACGTCTTCAGACCTGCCTTTCTTCATTCTTAGTAACCATCTAAACGGTTCCACTGAGCTAGCACCAGTTCTGTGGCTCTTCCTTTTCATCTTTATCATTCCTTTATTTTTTTGCTTTGTTTTGTTTTTGTTTTCTCACTGTTTGTTTGTTTGTTTGTTTGTTTGTTTTTAGGGTAGCACACAAAGTAATGAGTTTTATTATAAACCTATTCATCTTCCCTTGTTTTCTTCTTCTACTATCTTCTCCCAAGTCTCCTGCTCCCTCTGGCTGATTCCATTCTTTCACCTAGACAATCATAAATAAGCAATGTTTAAAAGTCAATATACATAGAAAATATAGAAAATGCCAAAATCATGGGCATGAATGCTACCTCTTGAGCAAGCAGGACATCGCCAGCCCTGTGGCAGTCATCAGCTTGGAGCTCCCTTCCAGTTACTACTTTTGCTGAGTAGTTGCAATAGTGCTTTGGGGTCCTTCCCGTCCTCCTCTAGGACTGGAGCCATGAGGGTCAGCAGCCCAAAAGCTCTCAGCCCAGTCCTTCCCCGATATTCATGGATGAAGAAAGCCCTACCCCAGGTCCTGCATCCTTCCTTGGAATATCCCATAGTGAAGGAGCAGTTGTTATGCAATTGGCTGGGCTGTGAGGGCCCAGCTCCCAGCATAACATCTGAAGGGCCAGAGCGGATGCCCCGCTGCTCCAGTGGTTAGCTGTGGCTTTGCCAGGATCCTTCACCCTTTCAGGAGCTTACCTCAGATTACAGCCTTAATAAACTTCCTATACTCCAATCTCTGTTTCCCCGGGATGACTAGATCCCAGGGATCACCAGCTTAACTACTAATATCGTAGACACTGTCATGTGGTTTTGAAATCCATGCTACGTGCAGTGTGTGGTACTTAAGGTAAGGCTTCTTTGTTCATCATTCTATATATGGGGTTTATACTGTACACAACAGTAGTTGGTTCTTCTTTATTGTAAAATTTATGTCATTCTTTAGGTAAATAGACCATAGTGTATTTCATCTTTACTGCTCTTGAGTTTTTATTTTTTTTGCCCACTTGAGTTTATTATGGGCAATGCCACAGTGACCTTTTATGTATGCTCCTTTGGTTGTATGCACATGTAAAATTTTCTGTTGG
>CAJQZJ010000067.1:2285015-2296418 GCA_907164525.1 Lophiomys imhausi
TAGTTCAGCTCCTAGTACCCATGTCAGGCAGCTCACAACTGCCTGTAACTCACACTCCAGTGTACCTGATTCCTCTGTGTTAGGGTTTTGTGGTAGAAGAGTACCTTGGCAGATCAGGGCCAAGGAATATCACAGAGATCACACCACGCAACAGATCTTACACAAGAGATTTATTATGGGAGGGATGAAAGGCCACCTCTAAGCAATGACAAGAAAGGAGGTGAGATGGTAGAGGCTTTATAAAGGGTACATGACTCATGGTGACAGTGAAAATGTGTAACATTTGGTGGCTAGTGATGACATGATTGCTGGCGCTGAGTGGCTGAAGGCGGGCTGGGGTGAGGGGCACCTAGTTCTGGAATGTGAGCCCTTCCTAACACTCTAGCCTCAGGGGCATCTGGATCTATGCATGTGTGTTAGTGCATGTGTGTGTGTGTGTGTGTGTGTGTGTGTGTATGTGTGTGCATGTGTGTGTGCATGAGAGAGAGAACATGTGTATGCACACACACATACACACACAATTAAAAGTAATAAAATAATAAGAGTTAAGACAAGGTTTTGCTGGCTGGTGGGAGAGAAGGAAACATCCTTGCCTAGTATGAGGATTTTGAACACAGGAGTGGGTAAACAAGAACCTGCCAATACAGTGCTGGGAGCCAACAGTTCTCGGTACTCATGGTAGGGGCACTGGAGCCCCATTGTCTCAGTGGGAAGCCTGCCTCCATGATCACCAACTGGAAACTGTCTCTCTTTCTGAAAATAGGATAGCAGCAACAACAACTTCATGGGGTTATTAATGTGATTAAATGTTGTAGATCCATAAAGTGTTGAGAATGGTACTGGGCATTAAACAGGGGCCTGGTTTTCATTATTAATTGTATGGTTTTGTTTTTTAAAAGTCCTCAATGCAAAGTGTTAAAGGCAGGAAGCAAATTTAAGAGACAAGGGTAATACCTGGCTGTAGACCTATGAATTTCAACAAAAGACTGATGGGTGGCTGTGTGGACTCAGAAAGACTAGGGAAAGTGTGGGAGGTGATATGTGCCCTTGCAGAGAGCCACTAGATTCCACAAGAGGCCATGAAAGGGTACAGAGCCAACAATATCAGCCCGAATGCATAGGGGAATGAAGAGTCCGGGCTCTGATTAAGTCTCTTTCCTACCTCTCTGAACAGCTACAGACCCTAAAAGGGAGGTTATTTAACTTCTCTCTGACTTAGATTTCTAGTCTGTACAGTAGAAATAACTACAGTACTTTCTGTGCAGAGTTGTTGCAGATATTAACAGTAAATATGAATCTGGTTGAGTCCATTTTCTGATACTATCACAGAATACCTGAGGTTAAGAGATACATAAAGAAAAGGTTTATTTTGGCTCATGGGTCTGAGATATTCCAGTTTAGGCAGCCCTATTTGATAAGGGCCTCAGGCTATCCCAACCCCTGGCAGAGAACAAAAGGGGAACACGGACATGTATGAAAGAAGCAAAGCACAGGGGATAGGCCTTCTTGATAGCAACCCACTCTCACGATAGCTAATCCAGTCCATCGACGAAGGCTATAAGAAGGATTCTCCTCTCAACACTGACGCATTAGGACCCAGGCCTCAGCAATGTGCGTTTGATGGAGGTGAACCATATTCACACCGTAGGAGAGGGCCTCACAGAACCAACCCACAGAAATGACAGTCCAAGGAGTGTTGGGCTTTGTTATTGTGACTACATCTAGAGAAGCACAGAACACACAGAGCATAGGGCAGGGACACACAAATGGCACAAAGGTGTCACCCAGTGTGGTAAGGCAGGACTTCTTGGTACCTGCATTAGTGACTTTGTGGCACTGTGACCAAAATATCTGACAGAATCAACGTAAGGGAAGGATCTTTGTATTCTGGCTCATATATTCAGTCTATAACATTGGAGAAGACACACTAGGATAACTTAGTCCATGGTGGCAAGAAGATGTGTGGCAGTGGTACATGTCCACATGATGGTTAGCCAGAAACCAAAGAGCAAGACCAGAACCAGGACAAGACTGTATCTTCAAAGTACGTCCCAGGCCCAGCAGGTAACAATGCCCAGCTGCCTGAGTTTGATTCTACACACACACACACACACACACACACACACACACACACAGAGGTTTTAAAAATAAAGAACGTAGACCCCTAATGACCTAGTTCTGCCCACTCTGAAGGTATCTCACAAATAACCCTTATTCTATAAGGGTTCCACAGTCTCTCAAGTCAGCAGCATATTCTGAGGACGTGTTCAAATCAAGGGCTTGTAGGGGATATTTGAGATTCAAACCACAGAACTCTCCACTGCACTGCCCGATGGGTCAAAAGAAGGACGTTGTTGAGATCTTGGTGGACTCCAAAAGAATTCATGGGCAAAATCCATAAGTTAGCATTTAAGTGAAGTTGGCCTAAATCTGCTGAATGACAATGTCTTTCAGGGCAGCTCCCGGTGCTTTTCAAGTGGCACTGATCAATGGGACTTCTTAGAAACCCCTCTGACTTAATGGAAATCTGCTCCTATTGAGGCCACCATAACAACTGTGAATTGCTTCTTCCCGGATCAAGGTGGGGTGTGGAGGACTGCTCATCCCGGGGAGAGAGACCAGCTCAGTCTCCTGCTTGCAATGAGCTCAGCTGCATTCAGTCCAGGCCTGACACTTCTAAGTCGTGGGTGAGGATTTTTTTGGTTTGGTTGGTTTGGTTTGGTTTTCCTAAACCTCTTAATTTGATACTTAGAGAATTACTTTTGGTAGCTGCAAATTAGTTGCACACCTTTCAAAACAAATTGCTTCTAGAGCACTCCAGAGTCTGAGATCTCAGCACCCCATGCTTCCCCTTCCTCCCTCCCCAACCATCTGATCCATCTGACTCCTTAAAGTTTCTGACATGGTGTCTTGATGCCTTGTTTAAATTTCATAGAAGCAATGCTTGGCACAGGAAAGAGCTTGAGTGTGAGGAACATAAGCAACAGTCTCCCAGGACAGAGCTGGCTTCAAGAAGGCGTCCTGTCCACCTCATCTTCCCCCCACCTCACTAATTGTGAAACGCTGTGTCCTGGCTTGCTCTCTATTGCTGTGATGAACACCATGGCCAAAACCAATTTGGGAAAGAGTTTACATCAGGCTATAGATTATAGTCCACTATCAAGAGGAAGTTGAGGCAGGAACCTGGAGGCAGGAACTGAAGCAGAGAGCATGGAGGAGCACTGCTTACTAAATTGCCTCCAGGCTCAAGTTCTACTACATTTCTTTTCATTCTTTTCTAAGATTCGTTTATTTTTGTATGAGTAAGAGAGTTTTGCCTGCATGTATATGAATGTACCACATATGTGTGGTGCCCATGGAGGCCAGAAGAGGGCATCAGATCCTCTTGCAACTGAAGTTACAGGCAATCGTGAGCTGCCATGTGGGTGATGGGAACTGAATCCCTCCACCTTCTCACTCTTCCATCCTCTGTCTTCTGAAAAAACAAGTGCTTTTAACTGCTGAGCCATCTCTCTGTCTCCAAATTCTGCTACCTTTCTTATATAGCCCAGGTTCACTTCTCTCAGAATGGTACCTCCCACAGTGGGCTGAGCCCTCCTGCATCAATCAGCAATGTTGCAATGAAGAAAATGCCCCACAGGTAGATAAAATGGAGACAATTCCTCATCTAGGGTTCTCTTTTTTTCCAGGTGTGTCTAGTTGACAACCCAGATTCTCCATCACATGCTGCTTATAGGTTCTTGGTGTATGGGATGGGGGAAGTTGCATGAGGAATGGAGATTAGCTTAGAAACAGTTGGTAAGTCTCTTAGTGATCACAGCCTCTCTCTCTATTGTCACCTTGGTCATTTATGGAAAAGTCATAGTAAACATCTTAGCCAGTTAAAAAGTGCTAATGAGAAAACAACACGGTACAGGGTACGTCAGTAAGGACAGGTCTAAGTAGGAAGACGAAAAGACTGTGAGACTTGTCAATGCATATCACCCAAGGGAGAGCCTTTGAAGAATAATGGTGTTTATGTTACAAATATGCTAATGGCATCCTTTCCGTGGAGAAGCTCTGAAATGTAATACCTGTGTCATGATAGGCTGGGAGAGGAAAAGGGGACTAAGTTGGAGACAGGGTTCATTCGTCTATAGACCTGAGGTAGGAGCTGGAATGAGTTCACTGTGGGAGTCTACTTAGAATGTCTCGCCTGATTCTGTATAGGCACAAACAATGATAAAGATAAGCTTTGTTTCAGAAATTTATGCATACCTGTGTGGGGTGCAGAGAGTAAAGTATGTACAGAAAGGAGGAATAACTATTGGGTCATCAGAAAGTGTTTATGTCAGGCAAGCAAGTGTGCATTGCCCTGGAGTTACTTTCCGATTGCCCATATGTCTAGGTCTGACAGGAGAGATTCCATCATGGGACGACCAACTTCCACAGATCTGTGATGATCAGGAGCATCATCCACTCTGCTTATGGAAGCAGCAGCACCAGCCAGAGGCCAGCTGTGGAAGCAGTGTGGCAGCCCCTGTGGTCTTGGTCCCTCTCTGACTTTTTCAGCCTGTGTCTGTGATGCCTAGAATGCACAGTGGATGAGACACAGCTCTCCACTTTGTATGTTTCTCTGTGCCAGACCCCCTTGTCACTCTCATGACTCCTTTACCTTTACATTGTACTGGGTATGAATTCTTCCTGACACGAATACCTGGGATGTGCAGGGTTGTCTGTGAAATACTCACCATCCAGAAAGCACATGGCAGCAGGTCTTACGGCAACTCCTCAAAGAGCCAGGGGATAGAATCTTCTTGTGGCCCCTCCTGTCCTTGAGTCTGTTCCTGAGCTATGGTTATTTCTGAAATCTGATTCCTGAGATGTGAAAAAAACAGGCCTCTCACTGCCTCACATCTTTTCCAGAGTAGAAAAATAGCCTGGGCAAGAAGGCACCCTTGAGGTTCAGCCGGGTTTGTTCTCTAAAGGATACAATATTTGATACTGGATGTGGTGGTGCATGCCCTTGTTCCCAGCACTTGGGAGGGAGAGGTAGATGGGTCTCTGTGATTTTGAGGCCAGATTGGGCTACATAGTGAGTTCTAGAACATTCGGAGCTACACAGTGAGACCCTGTCTCAAAAAAAAAAAAAAAAAAAAAAAAGAAAGAAAGAAAAGAAAAAGAAAGAAAGGAAGAAATGATAACATTACAATATTTGCAATATTTGTCTGGCCCTGGTGGTACAGTCATGTGATTCTAGACACCAGAACACTGAGCAGGAGAAGCATAAGGCGAAGACTTGCCCAGGCAACTTAGTGAGACCTTACCTCAAAATTAAAAGCAGCTGGAGATACAGTTTGATGTTAGAGCATTTGGCTTAGCATGTGCAAGACCTCAAGAGAGGATCAATCTGTGGTACATATATATCATGTACATGTACACATATGTACACTATTCACTGAAGGACGGGGAATAAAACATGTGAACAAAATACACATGAATGATGCTGAAGTATAATCAGTTAGGAATACAGCTTCAGCGAGTACAATCGCTGCTCTCTATTGATGGGTTCTTCCTCTGTTTCTGGAAGCCAGTCTTACAGTGAGGCTACCAGGACGCAGGTCTGGATCCTGTAATCCTCTGAATGATTTATTCAGTGAATGTCTTCAGGCTTCCAGTGAAGTCTTCCCCGTGCACCCACCCCCACCATTAAACCTCATGCTCATAAACTGCCACTGCTTAGTCTGAAGTACGTCATATTTGCTCACCTTTTCATTTGAACTTCAAGTGGGAGGTCGCAAGGGTGAGGTCTGGACTATAAAAGGAGCTACAAGCCCTGATTACAATTCTTCACATTATGCTTTTGAGTGTCTTGATTTGACAGGTTGCACGCCCCGGACCGCACACACCGGTCTCCTTGGGATTAAACTACATATTCATACTTTCCTTAACTCTCCTAGTCATCTCCCCAAAATTGCTTCCTTAAAGTCCCTCTAGTATTCCCTCTTGCTAAAATCTTGCCTCAAAGCCACAAAATTGCTACATAGTAATAAATACTCCACAGAGACCATGGGACGTGTCTCCTAGAATACACAATCTGTTGAGAGCCAGCGGTGTGGCTACTCCCATGCAGCAATCACGTTACATTGAAACACCAGGGGAGACGGATGTTTGCTCTCCTGGAGCGCTTTCTCCAGACTAATTGGGTAGATGGACAGGCGCTGAATCAGCGAATCACTTGAGCTTATATGACGATGACCTCCAGGTCACAGAATCCCAGTCCAGGAACCACTTCCTTGTTACATGACCACAGATAAAATCGCTTCCTGTCTCGGTTTTCATGAGTGTAAAATGGTAAGTGGAGAGACCCATTTAAGCTCCTAAATCACCGCTCGGTGTTCATTATTGTCAGACTGGAGTTGCTGTTAAGAAATACCCAACAACGCTCACCACGATAACTGCCATTTCTAGCGTCTGTTTTCCCTGAGATGATAGGTGTGGAAGGAAACTTATTCTGGGAGCTAAAAGAGGAGGGGGAAAGTTAGAGGTCACTGTACATTTATGTGAGAGTCTAAGGAGACAAGTTGAGTGCTGTGGGACCGACTGTTATCAGTTCCCAACCCATCTCTAAGGCTGATCTTGAGTTCAAGGAAATTGGAGAAGTTGGATCTCTTTCAGAGTTTATAAGACTCTGCACAAAACGATGCTGCTTTGAGGCCTGGAGAAATTCATTGCGAAAGAAAGCCAGCTTCCTCATAGCTTACCACTTGAAACCTGCCCGTCCACACAATGAATAGCTCCAAAATCTACAGGGATACTGAAGATGAACAGATAACCCTTTGGGTGAACATGGCATTTTCCCATGGTGCAAACACTGAAGACAAATACGCCGCTGTGGCTGAACATGTCTTCTTCACATGTTGAAAGGACAGTAAGCTGAAAGCAATCTGGAAGCAGAGTGGAAGCCCTGGGCTACATTGAGGGAGGGGTCAGGGTTTACATCTGCTCTTAAGAAGCAGCAGAAAAATACCTGGAAGAAAAACACTTAAAATTAAATGAGCAGGATGAAAAACAAAAACAAACAAACAAAAACCTGGAACCCTCCAGTGCGAGGGAACTCAGTGTAGCTGACATCATTGTGACCCCAGGGGTAACTGCAGAAAATTAAGAATATAAATTGCATTGAAGGGATGGGAAGATGTCTCACCCAGTAAACAGCTTGCCACACAAGTGCGAGGATCTGAGTCCTATCCCTTAGAAGCCACACAGAAAAGTCAAGTGTGTTACATAGATGTACACTCACATACACATGAATATGCACACATACACAGTTCCCAAAAATCCTTTAAATATTTAAAAAATCAACAAAAAAGCAGAAACTAATTAACCACTTATTGTATTCTATTCTCTCTCTCTTTCTCTCATATGTCTAGACTCATGCCAACATCTTACTGCCAGGTTTACTACAGCCAAGTCTTAAAATCATGTAACAGTATAACCTCAAACATTGTTGAGTACTGCTCATACCCAGCACTCAGGTGGCAGCGGCAAGCAGATCTCTGTGAGTTCAAGGCCAGCCTCGCCTACATAGCAAGTTCTAGGCCAGCTACGGCTACATAGCAAAACTCAAAAAAGAATTTTTTGGGAACTGTTTGCTTTGTTTTGTTTTATTGTTTGTTTTTTTTTATTTTGAGAGTCTCATTGTGTACCTGAGATGGGTCTCAAACATGTGGTCCTCCTGCCCCCACCCTCGTTATTCCTGGGATTATAGGCATATGCTATATACCTGGCTGTTAAGTCTTTTTTTTTCTATAATTGTTTGGATATTCAAGGTCTGTTACATATCTATATACATTTTGAACCATCTAGATGTTTACTATTATTTATGTGGGGAGGGAGATCTCAATCTTTATCACATATAAAAAATGTACTTTAACTGCATTGTATAAGTAGAAAAGATACTAGAGAGTCTTTATGACCTGGGGTTAGGGAGTTGTATTTTTTTTTCTCTTAAATATAATATAAAAAAAACTGGGTCTAAACAAAATATAAGACCATAAATTATAATTCTTCAAAACTAACACTTTTGTTCTAAAATTGTCAGAAAAAAAAGTAAAATGCAAGTTACAGATTGACACAAAATATTTGCAACACATGTTCCCAATGAGGAACACTGTTAGAATTTAATAGTAAGATAAGCTATACAATAAAAATAAGTAAGCAATAAAAGAAAATAAGGAAGGGCTGAGATGTAGTTAGTTGGTAGAGTGTGAGTTCAGTGCCAGCACAGAATGAACTGGATGGTGTAGTGCATGCCTGTAGTCCTAACATCCAGGAGACAGAGGCAGCATGGCAGAAGTTCAAAGCCATCCAGGCATATTCAGCATACGCTTGAGGCTGCCCTGTGATACATAAGGCCTTGCCCCAAAAGTAAAAGAAAACAGGTAATAAAAATGCTTCGATACTTCACCAAAGAAAATTAAGGAAAAACAGATCTGTGAGTGCCAAGATGGGCAGTGCTGTTAGTCACTGTGTGATGTGGATTAAAACTATGATAAGCTAGTTATTAGATTAGTTATTCTGCTGGCTGAAATGAAAGCCAGATAATATCAAGTGTTAAAGATGTCGGCTGTCCCTAGTTGTCATATATTACTGCTGGGAACACCAAATGGCAGTGGTACTTTAGAAAGCAGCCTGCAGTTTCTCCAAGCTACACAAAATTAGCTGTGCACAAACACGTTACCCACAGGCCCCTTTCCTGGGTGTTGGTCCTAATGGAATTGAGAATCTGTGTTGGCACAGACACACAACAATCATTTTCCATTAATTCAGTGTCTACAAGAAGGATAACTTTCTCGTGTTCATTTCACCGTGTTTGAAAGCCTTACGGTCTCCACAAATAACCTTACTTTTAATGTTCTGAACTGGCCTGTGAACTTCCTAAGCCTTTCCCTTTTCACAACGTTCTCAAATCTTAGAAAACATAAAGCAGAGCCCTCCCATCAGTGTGGCCAAGGATCCTGAAGTGAATTACGCTGCTGCCAGGCAAGTTGGGGAAGAGACTTCAAACCCAGATTTGATAGATATCATTACCCTGTGTATCCTACCATAGGGGCCTTGAGAAGGTTCTGGGATTTAAGAGTTCGTGTTCAGTTGTCACTGCCAGAATTCCTCAGCACTTTAATGAGAGAGTTAGGAGTCTCAATGGCTTTGAGACTGTCCTTTCAGCTTGCTTTCACATGGCCTCTGCCTTCTGATGTCTACATATTTAGCCACATGAACGAAGCCTTCTTCTACTTTTTTTTTTTCTTCCATGAAAGCTGAATTCTTTGTCGCTATGGATCTTGACCCCTGAGGTACTTAGGCCCAGAGGACAATGGTCAAATCAGCACTCATTACTCTCTGGTTGAGGAGAGGTCATTCAGCACAATAAACGGAAAGTCACAGCAACAAAAGAAATAAGGGTGTCGTGAGTCCTCTTCACAATTGAGTGAACTTGCCTCTTGCCTATTGGGATGTGAGGAATCCAGGGCTGCTTCAGGAATGCCAGCCATTTCATCCTAAGGCAACGCTGGTATGCACGCTCCTCCCCATGTTTGGTCATTAACTACAAACACAGAGACCAGCTCTGAGGTTGGCTCTTATCAGAAGGCCCACTTGCTGCTAAAATAAAGCTCTTCTCATTGTTCCCATTTCCTAGAAGGACAACACTGGGCCTTCCAAGTGCCCCAGAGAGGGGTTCCAACTTCTCAGTTTCAAAGCCAATGCCCTCTCCCAAAGGAATGCCTTTGAAACTGGCAGACAAAGGCCAGAGAAAGATCGTGAGCATTGGCCAGGCACCACTTCACTGGGGAGTGATCTTCTGATCCAGCCTTGCAGCCCACCCTCGAAGCCTAGGGATGGTGTTTCCAGTGGCCTTAGGAAATCCCTTAAAGGGGACAAGAGGGGAAGAGCTAGTGTAATTTCTATTGTATCCAATATAATTAACTAATTTTGTTCCCAGTCATTCTTCCCTTTGAAGCTTTGAACTGTTAATAGTGGCAATTAATATGAACCAGCCAGTGGTATCTTACACTTCATTTTAGTTCTTCTGGAAACAGCTAGTTTGCTAGAGGATGGACCTTCTCACCTCCCAGAGAAGTCTGCAGGACTCCTCTCGTGGGCAGCATCTCTCCAGAAAGCTCCCTCTCCACATTAACAAGGATCAAAGTAAGAATCCCTTTGTCTCATTTTGAATTCTCCCCAACTCTAGCATGAGTAAAGCCATCTTTCATTCAAATTCTCCCCACATGTTTCTGAAGGGCAGGGGCTGTCGTCAATAAAGTTTAGAGGTCTGCGTAAATTTTATGGTGTTTTCAAAAATTAAAGGCAACATTCCCTCAGAGCAATTACTAAGACTTTTAGAAGAAAAGTTCACCTCAGGAAAAGAAATCACTAACACACTTGTTCAAACAAAGTCTCTGCCATGTCTCTGTTTTGTTATCGTATAAAAATGTTTTACTTACACCAGGGGATTCTGAGCATGTTTAGAGACATTTCCAAAATGTTTTGAAATCCAAGGCTGAGAGTCCAGTAGTTATCAGCTGATAAGTTCTGTGGAGGGACAATGTGAGCGTCACACTAGCTTTCTCCTATCATCCCACCCACCAGGATCTTGTCTCTCACAGACTCTCCATGACCTTGGTTAATTTTGGTTCTCTTAGATTTGCACGGTTCTCACAGAGTACCGTTTAGGGCAGACTGTTGTCATAACCATCTGTCCAGTGGCTTCTAGAGTAGTTCCCATGGCCCCGCCTCTTTCATTATTATCACCCAAGAGGCAAAGGGCCTGAGAGATGTGAGATAGTCTAGTAAGTTCAATTTTCTAGTTAGTAGACATTTATCTCACATACTGTCCAACCAATAAACAAAACCACATTGAATATGGGTAGACGCGATTTCTTTCTTGGTGAGTCAGAAGGTCTGTTCACCATTTCTGGTATTCAGCATTTCTGGAGAATTTGGTTGGTTCTCTTTTCTCCCTGTTCTTGGCATAGGGGGTTGGAAGGACTAAATGCTAGGTTATTTTAGGAGTACACACACACACACACACACACACACACACACACACACACACACACAGTAGGGGGCAGGGAGGAGAGAAAGGGATGAGATATAACCTGTCATTCATGCTTGCAGGAGGCCTCTAGTTAATAAAAAGGTGTGCTTACTATAGAGATCTCATGGCAGGAATTCTTTAGTTTACAGAGCATCATTAGAATTTCTTTGTATGGCATCTAAAGATGAAGATGATTTACATAATTCTAACTACGTCCATAGTTTCATGAACATATTTGTGGTGCATGCAGAGTTCCCCTTTGCCTCCCTTCAATATAATCACACACACACACACACACACACACACACACACACACACACACACAC
>CAJQZJ010000067.1:2296428-2312389 GCA_907164525.1 Lophiomys imhausi
CACACACACACACACACACACACACACACACACACACACACACACACATTCATTCCTACATGTTGATACTCCAACTTATATAGCAACTTTCCTTCCAAAGTAGCAGACTCTTAAACATTCTACTTTCCTTCTGAGGTCAAACACACCTCACAGGTCTCTCCTTCAATGGCCAAGCACACCACCTGGATCTTTTAGCCAGCCTGGTCCATCCTTACTTTATGAACTGTAAACTAATGCCCCTTAGGTGTGTTAGCCCAGGTCAGAGAATTTGTTAGTGGTAGAGCTGGCACCAGAGCCCAGGCTGTGGTCTTCACGTCTCAGCCTTTGTTCTTCCCACTCCATTCTGTCCCCATGTTCTCCTCCCTTAAGACAGAGACCCCCAGAGAAGGTAACATCACAGTGTCTCTGGAACAAACACACAAACAAAAGCCTTTTCCTAGATTTATTAATGTTCAGTCTATCACAGCCATCTTCTGACTTAATCTAATCAGAATCACCCACCAAACAGAAGGAAGGTCACATCCACTGAAGATGGGTCAAAGGGCCCCCACGTACTACAACATATAGATGCCGGTGTCTAAAGTGGTTTTAATAAGTTAGTGTTCTAGGTTTGTTGTTGTCATGTTTTTCATTTAATTTTTTTTTTTTGGCTATAGTAAGCTCTTTCAATTTTATCTGAAAGATAAAATTTTTATTTGTTCTTCAATTATATTAATGGACTCCTCATAACCTAGACTATGTTTTTAACATCCCTCTTAAAGGGATGGTACAAGATGAGACTTGGGAGTGTTGCACACAGATCCTATCCAGCTCTGACCTTTGTTAAAAGGTATCCTGCACTTTTTAACAATTTTAGATGCTCTTCTGTCATCAGAAATGAATTCCCACAAGATTACATCGCTTTTTCTTCTAGACTTGAGATCCAAAGCAGTCAGTTTTTTGGATCCAAGAGCAGAAGCACATTGTACCTATTGCTACAAGAGATTTTATTTTTAAGTTACTTGATGTATGATTTCTTAGAGTCTGCCTTCTCTTTGAGGTGGAAATATTTGTCACAATCTTGTTCTGTTCTGCTGCCCAATAAATCAAAATGTTGAGCCTCTTGTTATAAAAATAGTTGCTTTGAAGTATGACCTTAAATGTCTAATTTCCTACCAGCAATAATGAGTCTTCATCCAGCCATTTGGTAGGGACTGGGCTTTCTTTTTTCCTGTCCTTTTGTTTTTCTAACATGTGGGCTGTCTAATGACAGGATTTTGTATTCCAGATGTTTTGGAGAGAGAAAGCAGTAAGCAACCATATACATCTCAGACCTTCGTACCACCCAAGTGGCTGTTACATCACTGGCCAGCCTGAGCCTATCCAGACAACCCCAGCCCTCCCCATGTATTTAATGTTGTAACCGTTTAGTCAGCCACACAAAATAACAGGCATTCTTCTGTATGCTTAGTATTCTACAGATACTCAAAGAGAAGGGGGAACAAAAACCCACACAGAAGTTAAAAACCCACGTGGTTTTAATAAGAAGAACAGAAAGAGATGGTTTAATTAAGTAATGCGACTGGAGTCCCTGGTGGTTAATAAGGTAATTTGACACATGATTAAAGGTATGTGCAGAAGAACGTCTGGTGTAACACTGGCACCCGAGTGGAACTCTGCAGAAACAGAATAACTGAAATACGAGGACCCTTAGGAAACTGGAGTAGAGAACAACAGAGGCGCTGTGGGAATCCCTTCATCCTGACCTCAATACTTTCCTGAGAGGACAGGGACTGCCAAGCGAGGAAGGAAGAGCTGGAGCCAATAACCTAGAAGCTCTACCCTCAGGACTTAGGCTACAGAAGCAACGTGAAGGGAGCAGGAGGCAGATGCTCCTCCCCAGCCCTCTGGGGTGGGCGAGAGGAGCCGAGGTCTGAAAAAGGAAGACCTAACTAAGTTCAACACCTTCACACTTGCATTTCCCATCTACCGTCTTGCCTCTGTCTCCCTCCTCTGAGCCGCACACCATTGTGTCCCTATTGCCTCCCAAAGTCCCTCCCATCGTCGTGTGCGTGTGGTCCCCCCCCTGTGTCCATTGGCCCCCTCCCGGTCGTCTCCCCCTACCCTTGCCAAGAGGAATTCTTGCTCTTAACTTTGCCGAGTATTCTGGCTACAGGATGGACCGCAGACCCGTCAGAAGCCTCTGTTACAGGCATCTGTGGACAGAGAAGTTGAACTGTCCTGTCTGGATGTTTGCCTCCTGAATGCTTCTTAAGAATCTTCCACTTTTCTTGTGTGTTGGGTGAAAATAAAGATGTCTTATCCACTTCACATAGCATAGGTGTGGTGTTCAAATTGATCTGTAAACTGGAAGATGCTGGGTATTCATCAGATTATGATTGTTATCTTCTCAGCCCCAGATCCTCCAGATGTCTCCAGGGAATGAATACCTTTTCGTGATGCAGAAAAGGTCCCTCCCAGCTCCAATAATCTATAGTTCATCATTCATTCAGACAGTAAATGGATATTAAGTCTTCTGCAGAGAATAAGAAACAAAACTCTTCCTCTCGTGGAGTTTTCAGTGGAAGAGGCTGATGAGAAATTAATAATAAAACAGGATAATGAGAAAGCATACTAAATATCATGGAGATAGTAAGTAAGCCACTGGAATGGGTCAGCACTACTGTAGACAGGCATCCAACAAAGAAAGCTACTCAGAGGTAGAATAAAGAATAAAACCCAATTGCACTCAGAGCAGCAGGAAGCCTAATCTGAAGAGGGGGTGAAGCTCAAAGACAGTGGTTCTCAACACGTGGGTAGCGACCCCCATAGTGGTCACAGGCATATTACATGTCCTGTATATCAGATATTTACATTACAGTTCATAACAGTAGCAAAATTACAGTTATGAAATGGTAACAAAATAATTTTATGGTTGAGGATCGCCACAACATGGGGCACTGTGTTAAAGTGTGGCAGCATTAGGAAGGTTGGGAACCACTGCTCTAAGGCATGAAATAACTCAGATGAGGAAGGAACAAAATGCTGCCAGTTTTAAGTCCCTAATAAATATCAGAAGTGAATGGAGAGAGAGAGAGAGAGAACTGGACAGGAACCTAACATACCTGCCATCTGAGAGGGTTATCCAGAGGCCCACAGCCAAACATTTATTACGTGAAACTCAGAGAGTCCTGTGGGAGAGTTAGGAGAAAGTTTGAGGGAGCTGGAGGAGTCAAGGGCACCACAAGAATACATAATTAACTCAGACACGAGGTGGCTCGTAGAGACTGAATCACCAACCAAAGAACTTGCATGGACTGGTCCTAGGCCCACTACACATATGAAGCTGATGGGCTGCTTGGTCCTCAAGTGGATCCCTTAAAAATTAGAGTAGGGAACTATCTCATACTTAGTCTCTGTTGCTGCCCTCTGGACCCCTTTTGCTTAGCAGAGCTGCCTTGTCTTGCCTCAGTGGAAGAAGAGGTACTTAGTCCTGATGCAATTTGATGTGCCAGAGAGGGTTGGTACCGGGTGGAGGAGGGGTACAGGGGAATTGGGTGGGAAGGTAGGCCTGGGAGGAAGTGGGAGGAAGGGGGGTTGCAATTGGAATGTAAAATAAATAATGTTTTTTAAATGTGGCCAGCGTACCTAAGACACATTGGATAATCAAAATTAGGTCAGAGAAATAGCCAGAAGGTAGGTCAGGAAAGTTTGATATCAACTGTGAGGGAATCTATTAAACACATTGTGGTGGCTTATGACAGAATCTAATAATGTGTTGTTAGACATTACAAGAGCTGCTGTGTGGAGAATTAACTTTAAGGAAGCAAGACGGAAGCAAGAAGGGACAGAGTAGTGAAGTAACGGGGAAGAAAGGCAGAGACGGATCCAAAAAGGAATAAGAAAACTAAACTCCAGGTGAAGCCAAGGGCGCTTCTAAAGGCTCCAAGTTTACATCATAAGTCCATTGCCAGGACAAGTTGTGGGCTCAAATCAAACCAGAAGGAAGACAAGAATTCCAAAGGAGAGATAATTCGGTGACTTGGTCCTTTCTAGGAAAGCTGTCTTTGTAGACCTCTTAATTAGCCTTGCTGTCTTTTGATGCATAGAGAGAGGCAACACTTCTTCATAAACCATGTTCTGCCCGCATATGGCTAGGTAAGTGAAAATCAATATATTGATTCCCTTGAAAGGGCACAGGAAGGCAAGATATGTTCCAGACACAAGATCATCTTGTTTCAGGCTGAACCGCAGAGACCTCAATTCAATCAGTGTAGTTTCTACCTAGCCAGAACTTAGACATCTTAAAAACCACTTGGTGTTTACCTAGATGCCCTGGCTACACAGGGATATAGTGTTCATGTGTATGTGGTTCCTCTCCCCCTCCACCCCACCTTTCAATTAATCAATCCCTTGATCCCTCTGTCCCTTTCTCCATTCTCCCTTTCTTCTCTTATTTTGAAATAATTTTGGATTTATAGGAAAGTGTAGCATGTTCCCATGAAGCTTTCACTATGTGTTCCGAAGTCACATCTTGGATAAGACACTATTAAACCCAAGAAATTGACCCTGGTGTGATGTACGTGTTAGGCTCTGTCCCATGATATTTTGTGTTCATGTTCCGGTAGCCATCAAAAGCAAATTCTGGGCCACACCCAGATCTATTGGTGTCCACATTCTGCCACTTGGAGTGAAGTACAGGTGCTTGTCTCCGTCAAAGTCCCTTTGCACTAGCAGTCATACAAACACTTTTTGTGACTGCGCTCGGCTCACATACCCCTCTCCTTAAGCTGTAGTCAACTCGAGACATGCTTTGCTTTTGCTATGATTGTCAAACATAATTTTGAAACCCTGAGTAGAAGGAAAGTTAGCTGTGTTTACTCCTATTTTTACTGTCTCTCTCTCCATTATTTTTTCCTCCTTCCACTTAGTCTAAGATTCTTTCTTTGTCATTTGCTTTCTGTTTAAAGAGAGCTCCACCCCACATTTGCCATTCTTTTGCACCTTAGCAGCAAAGGTTCTTGGTTTGTGTCCATCTGAGAAGTCTTGATTGTCCCTCCCTGAGGATAATTCCACAGGGTACAGGATTTAGAACTGACATTCATTTCCTTTCTGCTTTTAAAACATGCAGTGTAACCTGGTTCTGGCCTTCCTGGTTTCTGAGGAAGAGGCCACTGCTGTTTAAGCACGGTTTCCATCTTAGGTAAAGCCAGATCTTTTTCTTTCTGCTTCCAAGGTGTTTTGTTTTTCCTTTAGTTTTCTGAAGTTCATTGGATTGTGTCTGGATATGTCTTCTTTGCGTTAGTCTCTCAGCTTCTTGAGAATGTAGGCTTCACAATTTTCACCAAACTGGGGAACTTCCCACACCATTGTACTCCCCTGAGCATAGAACATACTCTCATTGCCCACTGGTCCCTGAATGATTCTGTTTTCTCTCTCTCTCTCTCTCTCTCTCTCTCTCTCTCTCTCTCTCTCTCTTTCAATCTCTGCTGTTCAAATTGGGTGATGTCCATTTTCCATTTTTGTCTTCAAATTCACAGACTCTTTCCTCTGACCATTCTGTTCTACTAACCTCATCTACTGTCCCTTTATTTCGTTGCTGTATTTTTTTTTATGTCTAAACGTTTTACTTGGTTCTCCTTTTACACTTCCAACTTCTTTCTACACTTTCTATTTTTTGCCTCCAAGTATGTTCCTAGTTGCCTGTCAAAGAATTTTTATTATAGCTGCTTTAAACTTCTTTTCAGATAATATAGGCTTGTGTGATGTCTTAGGTTTTCTGTCTGTTGATTCTTTCCCACTATGGTTGGAAGATGGACAGTGTCCACCAAAGGTCTGTGTGTTACTTACTGTCTTACCCCCTAGGGTGGTACCACTGGAAAGTGCTGTGGACCTTTTCAACCATGGTACCTTTGGGGAAGTTCTGAGGTCATTAGGGCCTGGCTCAAAAAGGATAGTGGCACCTTGGTTGGTCCTCCTTATCTTTTGCTTTCTGTCCAAATGTGGCCAGTTTGACTCTGCACATGCTGTGCGCTTGTCACCATGACTGCCCCATCTTGGACTGGAGCCTCTAAAACCATGAGCCAAAATAAACCTTTGTTCTTTTCATATTGCTTGCCCCAGGTATTTTGCTATCATAGCACAGGGGTGATGAGGACAGTTCTATTTTCTTTTGTACAACTTTTTTACTTTTCATACAGTTGTCAAATATATTTGACTCTCCCTTGTTCTAAGGACAAGCATGCTTGACCATCACCTCTGAAACCTCCAGTGGATGGCATACTTGTACTTGAAAGGCAGAGGCAGGAGGATATCTGAGTTCTAGGCCAGCCTGGTCTGTAGAGTGAGTCTGAGGACAGCCAGAACTACAGAGACAGGCCTACTTGTCAGAGGCAGGTGACCCTGTTCATGACACAGCCCCTCCATGTCCCTCTAGTAGAGGGAAACAGACAGACTATGGGTCACCACTGTTGGAAACTACCTATCTTTCCTTGGCCTTACTTTCTGGGCAGTTCTCTCTTCTTCTTCCTCAAGCCCCTCTTTCTTAGCCCTTAGAAAGAAGAGATACACCTATTTATAGGCCTAGTTTGTATTTAGTCAGGGTCAAGGCCATTAAGGAATAAGTTGGAGAGCTGAGCTGTAGGCCTGTCTCAACAAAAAGCCTGCCATTCCACATCACCTCCTGCACTGTGGAGGACTTGGCTTATCTTTTCTTAAGAGAAAGAAGACTCCACCCATAGCACTCTCCTCTAGGAACAAAGAGGTTGCTTCTTCTAAGCTGCAGAAATGAATAATGCAGTTCTATTTGCATCTTTTATTACATTAGATCCCCCAAAATTTACATATAAAGTACCTATGCCAGTATCTGGAAAATGAGAATCATTAAAAGTATTGCTACTCTTTATGTGATCGTTCCTTGTGCATCTGATTCTGTTCCCAGGTTGCAGGAACCCACCTTCTTCTCTTATCCAATTGCAAACTGGTAAAAATTGGCATCATATATGGCCAGGAATGGAAAAGCAAGCAGTCATAAGGCAACATAGAGTGTGAAGGGCAAGGATATGGGAAGGCAGAAAGAGCAGCCTTGTCTTCCTCACCCTGGAGTTCCCTGGCTATTCCTGTGCCAAGAGCCTCTCTGATCTCCTTCCCACCACCTGGCAGGCTCCTCCTCCCCAGCTGCCTGTCTGAGTCAGTGCACAGCTGAGGTCCACAAAACAGCCAGAGAGACACAAAATGAGCAAGGGCCGGCCTGGCAGACCCCAGGGAGAGCTAGCCCAGCAGATATTTGTTGGCCACCATGTTGACCACCATCTGTCCAAGCCGATGACACAGACAAGGACAAGTAGGTCAACAAATGGCCCAGTTTGTATCTAGCCAGGGTCAAGGCCATTAAGAAGTTGGAGAGCTGAGCTGTAGGCCTCTCTCAACAGAAAGCCTGACATCCCACATCTGTAAAGTAAGAGGTCTGTCTAAAATTGCCAGAAAGAGCCCCTGGTTCTTCTTTTCTTGGCAAAATGTAAAAATGGAGTCAGTCCCAGGACTCCAGAGACTGAAGTAGGAGGACCACTTGAGTCCATGAGTTCAGTAGCAGGCTGGGAAAGAAGAAAGAATCATTCTGAAAACTAAAGGAGGTCTTTTAAAACAGTGTGTGTTTGAAAGATGTGTGGTGGTGGTGGTGGTGGTGGTGGTGTGTAGACATTTTCTACCCTGGGTTTTGAGACATGGTCTCTCAGTGACCTACAGTTCACCAAGGAGGCTAAGCTGGCCAGCCATGGAGCCCCAGGAATTTCTCTGCCTCTAGCTCCTTGTTACTGGGATTACAGGTTCACAGCATCACACTCAAATGTTTTAAATGTGGGTTCAATGAACCAGCCTGCCTCCATCTTGATTTTAAAAACCATCTTACACTAAAGACAAATCAGACCCATTCCTGTTTATGATTAAACCTCTGTTTCTCAAAGATTGGGCTATGCCTCACCTGTAACTTTAACAACAAATGATTCTACACTGCCTGTCCCAGGAAATGGAAATCATGCCTTTGTTTCAGGAGGTTGTTATGACCACTTTGTGATGCTTACTTTCTGCAAAACCTGTACTTTCTGTAACCCTGCTTACTTGCCTGCAAAAATCACCTTTGGAAATCCCCACTCCTGAGCTATAAAAACCTTATCTTTTCTGCATCCAGGAGGCTGTTCTCTGAAAGTCACGTTAAGGGAGACAGACAGCCAGTGGGCGGGCTGTGCTCTGCTGTGCCCAATAAACGAAAAGCTGGCCCCAATTTGGCCATTTGGCTTGGTCGTCTTTTACTCTTGTCTGGTGGGCATAAAAGGTTCTGAGGATCAGAATCCAATCTTCAGAGTTTAAAGATAAACACTTTACCAACTGAGCTATTTCCCTAGCCCTTAAATTGAAAAATAAATAAAAAGTTACTAAAGTAGGATCATCAGGAACTTTAATCTCACAGGCCTCTTGCTTTATCGTCAGACACTGTGGGGCTCAATGAGGGGCTCATCTAACATTCCATCTCAGCCAACACCTACCAGGTGTCCCAACATACTACACTCCTATTAAAAAAAAAAAAAAAGCAAGGGTCATATGGGCTCTCTTATTAATCCTCTAACTGCCCTGAATTACAGCCTTCCAAATGTTCCTGAACTCAGCAACTCTAGCATCATTTACTGTGCTGTCAGGACCAAAGTGGCTTTCTGTATGACTGTTTCAGTGTGGGCAGGAAGATTTTTTTTCCCTATGTATTGAGCTCATGTTATAGATTTTTCTGTTTGCTAATCATATCACATATTCTTTTACAAACCTGTTCGGCATTTCAGAAACACACCCTTGTTTGTTTTGTAATTATAATTATCCTGTTGCTCACACAGAAAGGTCAAAAGTGGGCCTGAAGAATGCTGCTGCTGTACCAGATGGCAAGGTGGTACAGAAAAACAACCTGACCAAATCTGCAGCCATTAACAGGAGGTACTCTTCCTGCCTGACACCCAAGAGGTGGCATTTTGATGGGGGAAGAACTTTGGGTTCACAAAGTCCTTTCAATTACAGGAAGGAAAACCCTTTTGTAGTCTGACATGCTGCAGAATTCAGACTGAAGCAGGCAGGCACTGTCTCCTGCACTCTTCCCCTCCTCCCACTAGGGTGGGCCACAGAACTCTGAAAAGAAATTCTCTAAGATCCACCATGACAGGCTTGGAACTACAATTTTATAGTACTTCCTGTTCAACAGGTTTCCTAACTGCTGTCTTCTGGACCACAGGAGCTTTGGTATCATGCTTCCATGGAAGAAGGAGGTTAACCAAGCTAATAGAGTCCACCTGGCTAGTAGTACAGGGTCCATCTGAGCACAGATTTTCTCCCACATGTCTTGCTTCCTTTGTTTCTCTTCTAGTTACAAAAGAATGACCTATTTCTGGACAATGGAGCAGACGTGAAGAGAAAGGGAGAGACCTGCTGTCTCTGGGAAGGAGGCACTCTGAAAGCTGCTGCTCCACACTACTTACATTTACCACTGTTAATTAGAGAATTTTTTCAAAGTACAAAAATGTGAAAGGATAAAATCTGAGTTTATACAGAAACAAGCCAAGGTGCTTTTCTTCCAATCTTTCTTCTAAGTAAATTTTTTTTAAAAAACAGTCAGGTGTAATGGCTCATGCCTTTAATCCCAGCACTTGGGAAGCAGAGGCAGGCAGATCTCTGTGAATTCGAGGCCAGCCTGGTCTAGATATATGTATAATGATTGGGCATGCTTGAGTCACATGACAGCCTAGCCCTAGGGTGGAGTCAATTCCATATTAATAAAGCTGTAGATTGAAAGAGAGTCTGGGGTAGGCAGACATCCTTAGTGCTGAGAAGGGTGAATAGGAGCTGGTCTTTGTCGAATAGGCTGTTTCTTCCTACCTCCTTGGGTACAAGAACCTGTCCAAATGCTCTGGAGATGGGAGTGGAGCCCTGAGTCCTCCCCAACCCCATCATGCCTTTTGGCTTCTGTGCCCTGCCATCCTAGACACCAGGAAGCCACTCCAGTCATTTCTCTCATGCCTGGCCTTTTGTTTGTTATGCTTTTCCTGTCCCCAGACCAGATCTCCAACCTTTCCAGAATTTGCTAGGCCCCTGTAGCATCTTCCAGTTGGCTTCAGCTTACTGGGCTGTGGTAGCCTCAGCCCATTGTCTCCTTCCTTGGAGACGTTTCAGGTAGTGGGTCTTATATATAGTAAGTTGTAGGACATGGCCAGAGCTACACAGTGAGACCCTGTTTCAGGAGGGAAAAAAACAAAAGCAGAAGTTTAAAAAAAAAAAAGTGTTGTCAACTATATAGCATCCCATTCTCATTATACCTACCTTATAATTAAGATCATAACAACAGCATCCAGAACTGAGACCACCAAGTCCTTCTCAGGCAAGGAACACAACAAAACCCTCCTGGCAGCATGAATTCCTAGGGTGAATGAATCAAAAACATCCTGTCTTTCTCCAAACCTCAATATTAGTTTTGAGACCTCCCGGAGCTTCTTATGTTTGTTTTAATTTTCATCCACACTTTTCCTTTGACCCTTTATACTTTCTTCATCCACCTAAAAACTCATTTGAGGGTTAGTTATAGAAAAGATTCTTCTTTCCCCAAACACCCAAGGCCGAGGTTGGCCCCCTTCCATGGTTTGTCTCAGTCTGGGGACGCACTCCGGGGCGATGTGAGGCAGACAGCTGTTCTCACTCCCTGAGATGTATTTGGCCCTGCTCATCTCCAAATTTAGCACTTACCAAACCTCAGCATCCATCCAAGTTCCCCGGGACCACATTAAGGTGCAGCTTCACTTACCAAAGTCTTCAGAGGATCTACACGACCCCAGGGCAGGCCACTCTGTTGGTCCCAGCACTCCACCCAGAGTAGTAGGACTCTAAAGACCTTCTGTGGAAATAAGCCCATGCTTAGGCTCCTGAGTTCTACCCAGGGACCTGATGGGTACTACTCTCTCTTCCTCATCCAGCTTCTCTCCTGTGTGCTTACTCTTTTTTACATTCAAGTAAACACATATCTTAGATGCTGAAGGTTGCCCAGACATTTAGTTTCTCCATCAGGCCCAGAAGGCTCTATATAGGTCCCGTGTCACCCCTCTAGATGCTTGATTCCTGTAGCCCCGCCTCCCCTGACAGTACTGATCATCTCTTTCTACTCTGGCTGGGCAGTCTAGACATTTCTTTGTCCAGTTCCTGTCCATCACTAGAGCCCCTCATCTTTGTAAGTGCCACCATTCCAGAAGTTGACCCTTTTAATACAAGGCTGTTGCCCCTCTATCGGGATTCTGTGACCAATTTACAGGATAAATAGTCTCCCAGCTAGGAAAATATCCTTGCAAGGAGCATCATCCACACAAATCTTATCTGTCTCTCTTCTGTGGGACAAATTCTTGGAATTCCAACTAAGTACATGAAAAGCTGTGAAAGCATTAGGCTCATCATAAGAATCATCCCCCTGACTGCATTAGTGGCAAGCTAGCCACTGGGCAAGAAAAGGCTTTTACTTCAACTGTAGACAGAATGCTGTCTGAAAAAGACAAAACTTGGAAGCAGGTAAGTTGACAACCTAGCTCTGCTAAGACAGGATGGGAAAGTCCTTCATAATTCCTGTTTTACAATTAATGTCTGTCAGGATACTGGGCCAAAAGACTGGAGATAGATGCTCTAATATTATAGAGAGAAATTGGGGACTGGCCAGGCAGGCGGTTGTCTGTCATTTCTTAGTTTTGGAAGCTGCTGGCTCTGCACTTCCTGTTTATTCAGATATATTTATCCTTCTCAGGTCTCTGATGTGGTTAAAGATTAGATAGTTATAGTCTCACAGTTAAGTTTTAAGTTGTTTAGGAATTAAAAGGATGTTCTAGGTCTAAGAAGATGTTTTGAAGTTGGTAATGCAAGTTAGGATGGAAAATGAGTTGGGTACAGAACTTTAAACACATCTAGATAGATAATAAAATATTATTATTAGTTGCCAAATACACATGGACTGGACACTAGGAATGTAAGTTATACCTGATAGTTTTTATAATTGTTGCCTAATTATTCTTATTGTTTTGTATTGTACTTATTGTTACAAGAAAAAGAGCCTTTTATTGGCCTAAAAGAGGGAGATGTTGGGGGGAAAAAGATACACCTTAAATTAAAAAAAAAAAATATATATATATATATATATATATATATATATATATATAAAATCATCTCCCATTATTTTGTTCATGGAACCATACTGCCTAACCCCAGGCCTTTGTGGCATATGTTGATGGGCCAAGAATGGAAAGATGTTTCTTCTTTGCCCACAGTTCCCAAGCAAGATCTTTTAGAAGATTGAAATCCACCCAACTCTGCTTTGTTTTTTATCACAGATGAGAAGATACAAAAGCTTCCATTGCCTGCTTTAGGAAATAGGCCATTTGTAGGAGATATAAAGTCTCTAACTCTGGGATTTTCCTCAACTTAGAAACCTCTCACTGAATCAGCCTAAGTGATAGGAAGTTTGGGTTCTGGTGTTCAAAGCTGGTGTGGATACAGAAAGGTCAGAGGCTGTGAAAAGGGGAAGATTTGGAAACAGAAGTCTTATTGCTCAAGGCTCAGCTCCCTCTACCCCGTTATGGTATGTGGTGCCAGAGGTATCATCCTGTGGTGGAACAAGGAGAAGAGTGACTGACAGGGCCCAACACCCAATTAACCTGCTATGTAATTCTGCCTTTTAAACCCAGATGACAGTTAGAGAATCCACAAGTTTCTTACTCACAAATTCTAACTTGACTTCCCCCAGCTATTACAAGTCCAGTTCATTGGGGGTTACCGTGCCAACTAGCCAGTCTAGGAATTTCCTAGAATCTTGGAGAATTGTCCCATGCAACTACTAGTGCCTAGTTACTTGTTGTAAAACCTGGTGTGTGGGTGAACCAGCTGTCCAATCATAATAAATGCTTGTGCTTCATCAAAAGTAAATTGTGCGAAAGAGCATGCACGAAAGAATGATTAATAAAATTTAGGGAATCAAAGTGGCCCTGGGCATCTTACATTTTACAGTCTGTTCATTAAAGGAAACAACGGTGATGCCTATGACGGACTCACTCCCTCAGACCTGGCCTGCGGGTCCCTCCATCCATTATCTTGGCACCTCATTTCCAACCCCAGTGGCTGCCAACTGTCCTGCTTTTAGCCTGCAGTGGCTGGTACTTTCTGGTTTAAGGGACAGGAAGAGAAAGACTGAAGCTGAGCTTTCTGCTTAACCAGGCCAAGCATCTGTTCCCATCCGTAACAGGACAACTCCTGGCTCAAGTCCATATGCCAGGGTTGGTTCTGTTTGTTTGTTTGTTTTGGCTTTTGTTTGTGTGTGTGTGTGGGGGGGGGGGTAAGCGGTGATTTTTTTTTTCCAAAAAAGCTCTTAGCAGACCTGGTACTGACATATACACATGGGATATCACCTCCCTCCAGGCCCACCACATCCACCCACAAGCACTTATTAAAACTCTCCTTCTCCCTTCAGCTCTGAATGCTAACAGTTTACCAAGGTTGTTCCTGCTGGGTACCCTGAAATGCTTAGCTAATTTTCATACTGCCATTCGACCTCTGTGAGCTATCCTTTCATTAAATCATCAGGTTACACTCATCTGAATTCAGTGGTTACCTTCCAGGCCCCTGACCGATGCACTTTCTACATTTCAATTCCCTGACTTGTGAAACAGAGATGGCTAATAAAACCTCATAGTAAAACACCAGGGAATGCTTGTGGTGATAAAGGTGCTTCAGACCAGCACTTAGGATACTCCCCAGATGTGCAAAGTAAACTGTATTACTGTTGTGGCTACTTATAACAAATATTAACAGTAATGAACAGCAACAAAGTGGTTAAAAATCCAGGTCTGTTTGTTTATAAAAATTCATGTGTTTCCCACCAGCCTGAACTTTCTTTCTTTAAGGGAAAAAAAAAAAAAAGATCAGACATCTCCCAGCCCATCTTGGAAATACCATATTTAGACTGTCACACGAATTAAATCATTCCTCAAACGAGGCTCCAGCTCAACAGATTTGTCAGTGAAGTGGGAACTCGCCAGGAGAACAAAGTGTACTGTTGCCTTTCAACATCGCCATACCAGATATGATTCTGTGTCTTTCTCCCAACAGGGACTTTCTAGAACATCATCTGGTAAGGCAGCCAATGGAGATTAACTGTAAATACATTGCAATTACTATGGAATGACAGGTGTCTGTCGCGAGCCCATTACCAGAAACCAAATGCTTGTTAGGCAGCCAGTGTGACCTTCCCAGCTCTCTGAAGCCTTGTGACCACTGCTTCTGAGCAGCATCTGCCAGAGCTCACAAAGGTGATGTTTGCGGGCAAGGAGTTCTCCAAATGGCCGGAAAAATGCGTTTCCCAGACAGAACGTTTCCCCGGTCATGGCGACACACATAATGCATTGTACATGTATCAGGGGATGAGCCGAGGGAGGAGGTGGGGAAAGCTGAGGGAATGAAGAGGATTTGGGTGACTCTAGAAATGGCTGCAGTTTGAGAGTGCATCCGGCCCTGAAATCCTCTCCACCCACCTTCCCAGACAAATTTCCTACAATTATCTCTTCCCCTCCCTGTGCTTCAGAAAACAGTGAATTAAAGAGGCAGTAGATTCTCATTAACTTGGGAGGAAGGGTTCCATCATCGAAATAATTAAACAAGATCCAGGAAATGGTCTTACGCTAGGTGACTCAAGCACAAGAAACTGGCGTTAGGTCCAAGGGCAGCAAGATTTAAGGAGGAACAAGATTTAAGGCTTTGACATAGATAAACCTGGCTCAAATGCTGGTTCTGCCTCTTACTGTGACCCTTCTTTATGTCTCTTCCTGTTTAAATAAAGCTACGTCATACAAAGGTCACCTTGAGAATCAAGTCAAGTGGGAAAAATCACATAGCACAGACAAAATCTACCTTTAATAAGCGATAGCTGTTGTTACCACCATCTTCTAAGTGCATAATTCAAGCAGAGTTTGCATGTGGAAAGATTTGCCAGAGAAATTGATCCCATTATACCAACTGAGTCACAAGACCAGGGTCCCGGTCCAGTATTGCTAATGATTTGTTATGTGGTCCTGGGCGAGTCCCAGCATTTTCAAAGCTAACGGGTACCTCTGAGCTGTGTTTGAAGGTCTTGGAAGTCCAGCAGGGAGAGTCTAATTACTGAAACTGAGGCTGTTGGAAGGAATTGTCTCATCCTCTCATGACGCTGTGAGCATTTCAGTTTCGATCCAATGTGCTAATTTGCAGCTATAGATGAGTTTAATGAACAAAACAGGAAAATCAATGTGTTATTATGAAAATGTTTAAGTTTTTGAGAGCATGATATGACAAACTGTATAAAAGAAACTTGAAAAAAAGATCTGCAGCGATGAAAGTCTAGAAACCACCCCCCCAAAATACTTTTAGAGGCTGCCACATTAGAGTTCTAGAATTCTGCATGAAGACCTGCATCTTCTAATATTTTCTTCCGTGGGAGGAGATTAAAAAACGTTTCAACTCATTTTACCTTGTGTCTACCCACTATATGTATGTAAACTGTTTCTGCTCATGTGACACCAGCCACAAGCCACTGTCTTTATCCAGTGGCCTCCTTCAACTCATCAATAGCCTGTATATGAACAGGAAGGATATCAAATATTAATCCATTCTCTCTCTCAAGAAAAAAAAATATCCACGCACATGCTCCGAGTCAGATAATTTTTTAAAATGTGGAAAGAAAGACAGGAGTGAGTGAAGCAGACATATACATATTCCCTCATGGAGTTTGCATTCTAGTGGCAGAAGATAGAAAATAAATCCAAGCATCAAAGGTGAAACAGTTGTGTTGGTCAGTGGTAGTTCTGAGAGCTGCTAAAAGAAGAAGAAGAAGAAGAAGAAGAAGAAGAAGAAGAAGAAGAAGAAGAAGAAGAAGAAGAAGAAGAAGAAGAAGAAGAAG
>CAJQZJ010000067.1:2312399-2334706 GCA_907164525.1 Lophiomys imhausi
AGAAGAAGAAGAAGAAGAAGAAGAAGAAGAAGAAGAAGAAGAAGAAGCAGCAGCAGCATTGGCTAGATGATAGATAGGGATAACATGTCAGAGAACGTTACAGGGAAGAGTCTGAAGCAATACACACTCGAAGACCAGAGGATGGGATTGTTGGTATCTGGGGTAGAGTGATGAAAGTCATGCCAGAGGTGGGCATGGACTTGGTCATCCACAGACTCATTTAGTCACTGACCTAGAGAGGAATAGATTACACTGATGGGTACCCATTTCCTCCTGAAATGAAACTTGCCCTTCTAGGGTGGAAAGTAAGGAGCCTTATAAGATTTGGTAAAGTGAAACTTAGCAGGCTGGGGAAGCATTTGAAATGCACAATTCCCGAGGACCCTCTACAAGGTTAGGGAAGCAGTACAATTGCTGAGGGCAAAGACTTTCACCTGACTAAGCATATGAGCTTTGCAGGGAATCCCAGGGAACCACCTTCCCTAAGTTGCCGCCCATGCTGAGTTGGACTTTTGGGTGATACAAGTGCCTTTGAGTCACCCATGCACCTCTAAATCCTCACCCATGATCTGTAAGTAACCCCAATAAACTCACTGGTTCAGCCAGCTAGACTTGAATGGACTCATTTCTTTAGTCTGTCATCAGTGCCCTGTCTGAAGCGAACAGGCATTTGTTCACATCTTCCCAGGAAGTCCTGATGAGAAGCAGTGCACACCCCACAGGACTCTGCGTGTGCTGTAGTCACATGCTGGAAATGAAAAAGAAAAGTGTATAAAGATGCCATCACAGCAACCATGGGGTAGAGTCACAAGTAGCATTCACAACCTAAACTATCTTGAAGACTTAGAACTGTGGCAGTTTCAAGGACAGGTCTACTGCCTCTACGTCCCTGGATTCAGTTGAACTTTATTCTCTAAACAGTGGACTCTTCGCCCTGCCTGTAATCCTAGTTTTGCTCTCTAATGCTGGTAACAACACAAGGTACTTGACATGGAGGTTTAAATGATGTCAACGAGAACTACAAGCAAAACATTGTCAAACCCTTAGCTGAATTACATAGATTCTTTTTTTTTTTTTTTGGTTTTTCGAGACAGGGTTTCTCTGAATATCTCTGGCTGTCCTGGACTCGCTTTGTAGACCAGGCTGGCCTCGAACTCACAGAGATCCGCCTGCCTCTGCCTCCCAAGTGCTGGGATTAAAGGCGTGCGCCACCACCGCCCGGCAATTACATAGATTCTTAAACTAAGTTCGTTTCTGTGTCTCACGGACTTACCTGCATCTCAGTCAGGGTGTATCTTGTGAGCCATCATTGTGGGTTTGCCGGGGCAATGTTTTTCCCCTTCTCTTTCTGTAGCAGTAGTGAAGGGGTGTCCATCCACTTTTTTTTTTTAACAAAATCTCATTTTTAAATGCTTACTTGCTAAGAATAAAAGAGATGAGAGTTATTCTCTCAGTCTACAATGACTGTCCTTCAAGTACTTAGGAGGGACAACAATTTTGAATTATCAGTCATCTAATTCCTGGTTTTAAAAAAAGAGGTTTAAAAGCCCAGATAAAATATAGCAAAATATATATTTATATCATGGCCTAGGATTACAGCTTGAAGTGATCTGCTGAGAGAAGAAACTCCCTCAGAGACTCCATCCAAAAACACCAAAGACGCTTTTAATTTGGGGTTATGTACCATGTGCCTTAATATACCCAGGTTCCTTTTAACACGTAGTGTTCTTTGTACTGGTTAAGCTACTTAAATTTGTCTCCTTCCACTTCCACATTTGAGCAAAATGGACGTCTTTCATTGCACTATTTATCTTGGGTTCTGCCTATCATCTGGAGCTAGGGACTGACTTGGAAAGAAGTGACAAGCCAATCAGTCCTTCAAGACAAACCACAAAGGCTTTTCCAGACAGACTATATCAAGTTCTCTTCAGACTTCTTTTTACACCAATGTGGAAATCATGTTCAATACAGGGAACAGCAATAATTATAGCCAGACGTTACTATACCCATTGTCAGCGTTTAAGTCTGAATAGCCCTCAACAGGCTCATGGTTTTGAATGCAGGGTCCCCATTTGGTAGTGCTATTTGGGGAGATTGTGAAACTGTTAGGAGGTGGGACCTAGGTAGCTGAGGCTACGTCACTGGGAGCAGGCATTGTGGGTCTATTATCACACAATATTTCCAGTCAGATTCTACTCCCGGGTCTTCCTGAGGTGAACAGCCTCTGCCACAAGCTCCCTATCAGGAGCAGAGCAACTACACCATGCCTTCCCTGCTGTGATGGGATGAAATTATGCTGCACCAAAACAAACCTCTCCTTCCTCGAGTTGTTTCTGTCAGACACCATGGGCATAGCCAGATGTCGTGGGCACAACGGCGCAAAAAAATAACTGATGCGCTATGGTATCATAACACATACAACAAAGTTTGACACTTTCCTCCTCGAAAAGTAGTTTCCAAAATGAGTAGTAATTAACTCAGCCTTTCTTGTGTAGCCTTTGCCGCTGTTTTGCTTTTGGTTTTTTGTGTTCTTTTCTTTTTGGCTTTGGCTGACAAAGAAGACAGCTTTGCATTAAGACAGTGGGTGTCCCTCATTCTAAGTTTCTGTGTGATTACCCCTCAGCTAAAACACTTGCTCTCATCCTGTGTAGATCTTCTTTGGGGTCTTAATTTTACGTGTCTATCAGGTATATTGAGTCTTTGTTTTGAAAGTGTTCACTATGAAGTAAATATAAATAAGTCTTTGAGCTCTTGAACAAAAGGGAGGCCAGAGAGACACTTATTTGTTCATTTTTGCAATCCTCGATAGAACTCTGGTTAGGCCCTGGGCAGGGCAGGAAGGAAAAACAATCAGACTGTGTCATAAGTTCCTTCTTTCTTTTTACTGCACACAGACTAAACAGCCTCTAAATACCTCCTCCATCCAGTGTTCCCATTGTCTCTCATTTGAAAACAATGGAGCTTGACTTTTAAATCGTGCATCTATGTAACAGCCCCTAAAGGCTCTTACTTTGAAGCATGTATTAGCAGGCACTTACATTCTCCACTCTGCCTCAGAGAAACCATACTGAATTTTTACTAGGTGCATTAGAAAAAAATGTTGAAATGTGTGGTATTGCACTAGCAATCTTAAAACAAGATGCCAGAGGGTGGGCGTGTCTGAAGATTCTGGAAGCGGGTTTGACCACAGCCTCTGTAAACTCAGGTTCTGTCTGCAGACTGTCCTGGATACTAGACCCAAGGAAATCCTTTAACAGTTCCCCCAGCACTAATTGATTTTCAATACATCCAAAGCCAACCTGAATATACCTTAAAGGAGAAAAACAGCCGAGAGCTACTGCCAGGCCCTGGGAGACATCATAGCTTCAGGATCCTCATTCCCTTTCAACTTTTTTTCTGGTGCACACAGCTGTTCATCATCTATGCAACCCTTTTCTGTTTTATTCCTTCAATCCATTTCATACTGGATTCAAACTCTTAAGCCAAGCTCTCCTTTTAACTAAACTAGACTCTCCTAAAAGAATCTGCCCCAGTATCCAAACAGAGTATCACCTGGTCATTGGGCAATGCTCTCAGTGGGCAGGGTGAGGTTCAGAGAACAGCTGTGCAACTGTGTTCTGCTCCCACACACAGCCATACACTCATGCCTGGGCTTTCTCTGGACAATGACTGTGATTTCCAAAAGCTTGGCGTCCTCAGCTATATCAAGTGGATGATTTAGAGGCAATGGTATTAAGTTACCTTCTAATTAATTGGTTCTCGGTGTTACCAAGCCAGATTGCTAGAGGTTGAGTCCCTTGATTGTATGATTTAGTTATTACCCAGTCTAACTCTAAGGCATTATAGTCATCTGCAAAGCAATGTGGGAAGGCCCGGACCAGCAATTAGCCATTTCCAGTCTAGGTTCTACACCTGCTTGTGTTTATGTTATAGGTTAAAGGTAAGACTGCATGTAAGAAGGCACACTAGAAAATCTTTGCAACATCCATCTTCTAAGAGTTGAAGTGCCCTTTTTAGAGAAGCCATTCCCTAAATACTGTCTGGAAATGCTTTTCATTGTGTATATTCAAATATAGAGAGTTCACAAAAAGCCCAATATCCCTCCCACTAAACCCACTTGAATCCATTCTCAGGCCTGGGTTTGCCCCATGTCTTATCCAGCCCAAACTGTGACTGAGGAAACAAACCAACTATGGATTGTCACAGTGTGTGCTTTGGACCTTGCTCTGGCTCATGTCACTCATCTCATTTTCTCAGAAGTTCCATTTGCTGTGAGGCAGTTCTTGGGTCAGATCTGCTCACCCCCTGCCTCTTCCATTATCATCCTTCCTTAGCTAACTCCCTCTCCTCTCAGAGGGAGAGCTCCTTTTGAAAGTCCTCACCTCTTCCAAGGCCTCCTTCAACTTTCTCCTCTCTCTGACCTTCAAAACTTACATTACCTTTTTCCTGCCAACTGATTGATTCTTTCGGTCCTGTTCTGAGAATAAATTTCCCTTGATTCGGCTTCCCCTTCCAACCACAGCCCGCTCTGTCCTTCTCATGACGAAGCTTGCCACCTCCTCTTTTCACTTCCTTTTCTCTCCTTCACACATTGCCATCTGTCATCTGCCTCCAGCTCTCCAGAACACCAGCTCTCATAAAGGTTACCAGCAGCCTCCCTGCTACCCAGCCCACGGGTATATTTTTAATTCTCAGCCTTCTGCTGTACTTGGCCTTGTTGCCTGTGCCCCCACAGCCACCTTTCACTCCAGCCCTCGTTGGCTTCCTGGCTTTTCTCTCTAACCTCCCTCTGCCTCTATTGCATGTTCTGCCTCCTCCAAACACACCCCAAATGCACATCCTACCCCTGCTTCTGTTCTTTTCTTTCTACTTGCTTTCCTTGGACTCAGTGCGACACACGACTTAGGCACTGTCCTTCACATCTGACATAGTTCGATTTTATATTCTGCTTCTTCCACTCTGAACTACTAAACCTTTAAAATGTCATTTTACCTTCCCAAACTTCTCTCCTTTCTATAAAGTCAAGGTAAATGATATTGAGAGTGTCAGTAAAGATCGGCCTTTCATAGCCATTGATACAAACGTGCACAGGGCTTAGCCCAGAATGAATAGGTTGGAAGATCAACCCCGGGCAGCTGTTCCTACCTCCTTATTGCCTTTCACTGTAACCTGAGACTGTGCTCATCTTCTCTCCTGACTTCATCTCGAGTTGAACTTGCCATCTCTAGCTCTAACCTTGCCCCTGTGCTCCATCCGATGCTTCAAGTCACTTTCTAATGAAGGACATACCTTCTCTGATGTGTCCCCAGGACCTCAAACTCCACATCTTATTATAGACTGAACTGTGTCATTCCCCCATTCCACCGTACATCAAAGTCTCACCTCAGAGGGGAACTGTATTTGGAGATAGGGCCCTAATCGATCTGACTGATGATCTGAAGAGAAAATGAGGCACAAGGTGACATCAGCAGTGTCCGCACACTGTGAGAAGACCATATGGGGGAAAGGAAGCAGGCTGCCATTTGCAAGCCACGAGGAGAGGTTTCACTGGCTTCCCTCAGCACTTTAATCTTGAACTTGGCAACTCGAGAGCAGTGATCAAGTAAACCTCTGCTGCTTGAGCTGCCTAGAACGTGGTAGCAAACTATTACACATTCCGATTCACAACACTGCATCTTCTCTGAAGCACGAGCGCTTTGTTTTGTTAGATCTGTGCCTTTCATTCTCCCTCAAAATCCACAGCTAGCTAGTTTCCAATATCTGCTGGTATTGATTTGGGAGTAGCTCACAGCCTGTGTGTTACCTGGCTAGCTCAGTACTACACAATCATTCATCTGGTCTATTCCAATAGCCTCACGCTGGGTGTGTCTCTGTCACTGAAGCACTTCCCTGCTTGAGTCCACCCAGCACAGCATCTGGATTAACCACTGCAAAGCATAGCCATGTCTGAAGGTGCCCTCAGCTGCTTCCTTCATTAGTTTCCCACTGCCAGTTACTTTGCCAGATGCTGAAACTGTCCACAGTCTGGCTAGGCTTACCCGTCTGTCCAGGGTCTGCTTTCCGTCAGACTTTTGTTTGTCAAACAAGGACGCCTACTGCTCCTGAGAAAGGGTTCCCCCTTGATGATGACTCCCATTTAAAATGGCTCTCTTTTCCTTATTGCCACTTAACATCACTAAGCACCTTCTTCCTCTAATTCCTACAAGAGAAGGTCTTTATACTGAGTTGAGACCTTCTGACAGTTTCAGGACAGACTGATATGTGACATGCCATCTGTATGTCATTCCTCTCTCTCTTCTCAGGTGTAAACCCACAGAGGGCCAGTGCCCAGCACAGTCCCATGCACGTCCAGTGCTTCCCCAGCCTGGACTGAACGGGTAGCAAGGCAATGAAGACAAGGAGCCTTGATATTCTTAATCCTTTATCACAGAAGAGTTATGAAGCAAATGAATCACAAGTCCCTATTTACTCTAGAATTTAAATTCTAGAAATGAGATAAGTAATGTTTTTAAGTAGAAAAATGCCAATTAAGAGTACCAGGAGTGTTGTCATTAATACTCAATCACCATTGATCGTCTTCCTCTAATAACAGTTTCCCCTCTATTGATCGCTTCTGAAGAGTGACCACCTTACAGGAAGCACCTGTGCTGTCTTAGCTGGCCTCTGTGTCCTCCCAGATGATCCCCAGTCCTGACCTGCTTCTCCTCTTTCTTGTGAGCATCCATGACATGTTACAAATGATGTGGAGCCAGCTCAGGGATGTGCACTGTAGGATCTGTTCTGATTGCTCACTCCTGGCAGCCTCTTCTTAATCCTATAACATCACAGCACTCTATTTTCTAAAAGGGATTTACCTTACTGGACTGGTGTGCCAGGATTCTCTTTCTGCTGTTCAGTATCCATGCAGTATCAAGGATTGGAATGGACATGATTCTTGGGGCTTCTTTGTATAGTTTTCATACAAGTAGACAAAGAGTGCTGCACCAGCCAGCCTCTGAATCACCAGGTATAAACTGGGCCCCTGCTTTGCCATGGGCTTCAAATACTACATGTTATAACTTGCTACATCCATCCTAGGAAAAGAGATTCTCCCAAGATAATTATTAATTCACTCATCAATTTTGGCAGAGACATGATTCTACCACTACTAAAATAAGAAAATGAACTTGTCCGAATAAAGCCTTAAAATAAATAGCAGAATCACCTGAGACTGAAAGTGATACGATCACATACTTGCTGGTTAGACATAGCCCCATCCCTGTGGGAAGCACTTTCCTTGTATTCAAGTGGTATAGCAACGGCTCTTCTCACCATCTATATTTTTTAGCTTGATTAGTGGACAAGCAATTTGAACATTAGCAGGTGCTAAATATCACTTACTTTATATGTGTTTTTATGTATAATATCTCCATGGCTTCTTGCCTACATGTAACAGCTCCTTGTCATTAAATTTCTCTGTACCACTTGCTTTGTCCCCACTACCAGTGCCAAATCTCTGCCTAGTACCAATGAATGTGAATGTGATAAGTTTTGCTATGTGCCTAACTCATGGAAGGGTGCAGTATATACACATTGGATTGGCTGATCTTTTACTAATGTAACTCACATTATGCAGTAGTCAGATTCATGCTCTTCAGTTTGGTAGTCTTTCTATACAATTTTGTGAATACAAGGTTCCAATCAGCAGAAGGGAATTTAATGGGGGGAAAAGTATGTTGTTTGTATACTATGTAGCTATCTTAGTCAGTGTTCTATTGCTGTGAAGAAACACTATGAGCACAGCAAATCATATAAAAGACAATATTTAATTGGGGCTGGCTTACAGTTTCAGAGGTTTAGTCCATTATCACCATGGCAGAAAGCATGGTGGCACACAGGCAGACATAGTACTGTAAGGGTAGCTGAGAGTTCTATACCTGAATCCACAGGCACCAGGAAGAGAACAGACACTGGGCCTAGCTTAAGCTTTTGAAACCCCAAAGCCACCCCCAGAGACGCACTTCCTCCAACAAGACCACACCTCCTAATCCCTCTCAAGTAGTTCTACTCTCTGATGACCAAACATTCAAATCTACAAGCCTATGGGAGCCGTTCTTATTCAGACCACCACAGTGGCTCACCTATAGCTTTTCTTCTACCTTCTAACGGCTTTCTTGGTTATTTTTATAAGTAAATCTTAAGTTAGGAGATGGAAATCCTAGGTGACACAAGCTTTCTATCAGAAAGCCTTGGGGTCAAGTCTATGCTCTTATTACTTAGGATCTAAGTTTCAATTTCTTCTCACTGAAAAGAGATGTAATGATGATGAGACATACAGTCCAACATTGGGTGGATCTCTGGGAGTCCTGTATAAGAGAGGGAGGAGGAGGTCAAGATCAACACATGAAGATCAACAGAACCAACCAACCTGGGCTGCTAGCGGTATACAGAGACTGAAACACTAACCAAAGAAGAAAGCTTAGACTAGACCTAGACCTCCCTATGCAAGTATAGAGGATAAGCAACTTGGTCCTCATACAGACTTAGCAAGTAGGGGTGGAGCAGTCTCAGTCATGGACTTCGTTACCTGTTAGTGGGACACTTTACCCTAGTGGAGCTGCCATGTTGGGTCCCAGAGCAAGAGGAAGTGCTTAGCCCTCATGAGACTGATGAACTGAGGGGAGCTGGTATGTGGGGGACCCCCACACACCAGAGGAGTGAGTGGGAGAGGGGGTAGAGGGTGGGAAGGTAGCACTGGGAGGAGAGGAGGGAGGGGGTTGTGATTGAGATGTAACTATAATTAATAAATAAACTAAAAAATTAAAAATTAAAAATATTTTTTAAAGAAAAGAGATATAATAAAGATTTTTCATATAATAAACAAGATATTTCTAAGGATTTTAATTATTTTCACATTATAAAAGTTATGGGGCTCCTGAAATTAAGACACCGTTTGCTTTGGTCACAGAGAATAAGGACATTCCTGTTTGCTTGCTATTTTTCTTTGTTTGATTGCTTGTTTTGTTTTTTCTTCTTCCTGCTTTTTTTTAAAATCAATATTTACATAGTTTTTAAAATAGAAAAAATATATTCTCTACAAAAAAAATCAATATTTTTCATTAATTGTGCAGCACTCTGCTTCTGATAGGAGCGGCCAGGTTTTGTGCTGTCCCCTTTCCTGCGCCACTGGGTTACATTGTCTTTGTGGAGGCTTCCAGCCCATCTCTGCTCAGGATTTCTTATTTAGTTTCCTAACACTTCTTGATTTCTATGTGTTTTAAGTTTTTTGAACTTCTTTAAAACTTTGTCAGTGCCTGAGAACCATCCTCTGAAAAGCTTGTTGTCTGGACGTGTGCATCCGAAGATAGAATCCGTTCTGAGGAAACAAAAATTTCTAGATTAGTGTCTCATCACACCATATGGCCAAATGAGTGATCAGAGGCATTTATCTATTGATAGAAAAATAGAGCTTTTCACGTATACTTATCATTATGAGGAATGACATCATGAGAGGCTTTAGAAATAGAAACTATCTCTTATTTGGGTTGGAAAGAGACTAGGGGAAAGTTAGACACACCACCATATGGATAACCTTAATTCTAATTTGCATCTTAATGGAAATGAAGCTTCAAATGTCTGTTCCCTTCAGTCCTTGAGACAGTAAGCCTTTCGTGTCTCTCTTTAACTTGGGAAAGCCAGATCTAAGATATAAGTGGATTTTCTCAAAGTTCACACCATCTAAAAGTATTTGAGATAAAGATATTATACACTGATATGTTAAGTGACAATTACGGGAATCCTTAAACCCTCTGCCAGACTACATGGTTTTCTTCATAAAGAAACACTTCCCTGACTTTAAAGGTCATTTTACACTTTTTAGAAGAGAAATCTATGTTTTTTTTAAAAAAGGATAAAAAGTAAAATAAAAATAAAAGGTTTTCTGGAATCCCAGCACCCAAAGAAATCCACTGCCTATCTTTTTTCTCTGCAAACATGAGTGATTATAAGTATCATTATTTTGGTTTTGCAGCATTGAAATATCAGATGTCTTTTTTGTGACTGACAACATGTTCCTTTGAAGCACATTAGGAGAATTTTTCTTTGTTCTTATATGCAGATTTTCAATATCTTATTAGCAATAGTATCCAACTGTGTGCTGCCTGAATATACTTTAATTTAATCTGCCTCCAGTGGCTGGATACTTACATAGTGCTGAGCATGAAGATTTGCCAGTCCAAACTATGGCACAGTGGTCTCTGGAAAATCAACAGACACAGGAAGATCCCTTTGACCGTCTCCTCTTTCTGCCCTGATACGGGCCATAACCCTAGAGAGAACTGTCTGACTCTCCTCTGAAGTAATCAATCATACAGCCCTCATGGGAGAGCTCCCCTCGCCACACCTTGAGGAAAGAAACACCCTCATCTCTGCAGACAGAGACACGAAGGATCAGAAAGAATTGGCCTTGCTAATCCCCCCCCCCCCCGTTTATTCCTATTGGATCATGCCCTCTGTGTACATTTACAACTATTCACCTTTTTATCAAAAGTAGAATAAAAATATGGAGTTGTTTTGTTTTGTTTTTTTTTTCTTTTGGTCTTCACTCCTGAGAGCCCTTACATCACATACAACTTACATCTCTAGTTTTAGATGCAGTCTCCTGTGTCCGACAATCGTTCCCAGATTTGATAGTCTATGCAATGTTACAATACTAGTGTCTCCAGATCTCTGAGTGTCTTTTTAGTTGGTGTGTCTGACTTTGAAAACTGGTCCACATCTTTTTAAAGAGTTGGAAAGAAACCAGAAGCTTTCAGAGTTTGAAGATTACTTCAATTGGATTCAAGGTACTTTTTCAGTTAAGTGGGCTGGGGAAAATGATATTGGTGTACAGATAAAGACATCTCAATCTTTATGTTATACTACAAAATAATTAACCCCGAGTGAGAACAATATCAAATTCTACAAGGTAACGTCAAAAAAAATCTCTACAACCTCAAAGTAAGCCTATTTCTTCTGTAGGGAAAGAGAAATGGAGATCCTTAAAATAAATGTGTTTTTCTGAACTTGGTTGTAATTTAAAATTCCTGCTCTTCAAAATATGCATCTGAAGAAAGAAGAAAGAATCTGTCCCTGTGTGGGAGAGGGTGCAGGTAGATGGAACAGGAGAGCTGTGTAGGGATAGAGAGAGAGGGAGAAAAATGAAGGGAAGGAAGAAGGAAGGGAGGGAGGGAGAGATGGAGGGAGGAAGGGAGGAATAAATGTCAGATAAAGAATACTACAAATATATAAAGTGTTCTTACAAAAATTAATAAAACAATCTGATAAATTTAATGGGCAATATCTTGAAGAAACATTTCACTGTATATGTACAAAAGGTCTGTAAACCTATGAAAAAAGGCCCAACTACACAGTTACTTGAAAGATGTAAACATTAGTATGAGTGAAGAATACTAGTGTGTGTCTTCACACACACACACACACACACACACACACACACACACACACACTGATGATGATGAAAGTGGGAAGCCGAGTCCTCAGACTGTACTGTTGGGTATATAAGATGACTCATCTACTTAAGAAAACCTTGGGCAATTTCCTCAAAAGGGAAACATATCTATACTTACCGTACGACCTAGTATTCCTACTCCTAAATATCTATCCAAGTGAAATAAAAACATGTGCAGAAAATCTTGTGCTGGGGGTGGGCATTCATAGTTCCATCACTTATAATAGCCCCAGAATGGAAACAACACAAATGTCTATCAATGGTCAGGTAGATAGATAGATAGATAGATAGATAGATAGATAGATAGATGGATATAGATATATCTAGATATATTGTAATGTGATAAAATATTGTTCATCACTAAAAATGAATGAACTACTCTTGTAGGAAGAATATGCTAAAGGGCTAACCATATGTCTTGGTGGGTAAAGGCACCTGCCACCAAGTCTGGCACCCAGTTCTTGCAAGCTGATCTCTAATTTCCATAAGTCCATCCTGGAACACATGTGTCCCACAGCCACGTGCATACACTAACATATGCAAAATAAATACATAAAATATGATTTTTAAAAATGTTTAAAGAACGTGAATCTCAAAAAAAATATTGAAACTTAAAAAAAAACAGCCACACATGAGACCACATATTATGTGATTTCTCATATATAAAAATTCTAGAAAAGCAGAATTACGGAGAAAACAGATCAGTAGCTGAAAGAAACTGGGGTAGAGGTGAAGATTGATTGCAAAGAGACATGAGGGATCTTCTAGAAGGGTAGAATCTTATATTCATAAGCAACTTCTCTTCTTTCTCCCCCATCCCACCCTTCAAAAATTATATTTTCTCTGATTTAGCTCAGGATTTAACCATGTTGCTTTAGTGTTAGGTCTGCCTAAGTTCCAGGTTCTCCCAGCATGCCTCAGTTTCTACCTGTTACAGGACATGCCCCACCCCCACAAGCCATTGCTAATATAACCCCAACATCTGGGGGCTCGCTCTCCTCTTCCTCTCTCTCTCTCTCTCTCTCTCTCTCTCTCTCTCTCTCTCCATGTGTGTGCTGTTTCTCTTCCCCTTTCATATCCAATAAGCCTGCCTTTATATAAATTAATTAGTCCTGGATTCGATCATTTCCCACAGTGCAGTAATTTTTTAAAACACTTAGAATTTGACTTTTTCTTTTATTTCTAATGTCTCTTCTCTCCAGATGACCTCTGACCTCACTAGCACCCAGAGCAATGCTAAACATTGTCTAGATTCCTCCATGATGTCAATTCTTTAGGGCTGGGTTTCAACTTTGTGTCCTTCACCTCTTCTCTAGAAAACATTTAGTTGTGACCAAATCCTGCTGATTTTTATTTCACTATATTGATTATATTCCTACTGACAACAAACTAAATTGCCTTCTTTTACTTTTCTAGTACTATTTTTTTACGCCTAATGTTTTCTCATCTCTCATATCTATTGCTGTCTAACACCATAGCACCCAGAACACACCTACTCTTGTCTAATCTATTGCTGCCATTCCCTTTCCAACAACTACATTAAATATTCACACACATACACTCATCCCACACATGGATTGACCACCCCACTTTGTCACTCAAAAGCCTTCTCGATCCCCCATCATGCACTGGATTGCATCCAAAAATGCTCAGGTCAGCATTTGAGAGTCTTACAGCCTTCTCCCCTCCTCGACACTGCACATCAACTCCCAGCAAATTGTTGGCTCATTCTCTTTCATTCTCTTCAGTTATTATGTGATCCTTCTCTTCTTTTTCCTTAGGCTACTTACCCTACCCAGCCCTAACATCTCAAGATGAAGGTCTGCCCACCTCTTCAGGAAGAGGGTCTTCAGTCCCTCCCTTGAACTGATCACTCCTTTCTAAAAATTTACCATAGCCATTCAGACGATCCAGTTGCTAATTACCCATCTGCTGTCTACCAGAATTTCTTCCACTAATAATTATGTCTGTTGACTGCTTTATTAGATTTTCATACTTATAAATCTTTTACCTTCCACTTGAGTTTTTATTTCTTCTTTAACAGGGGAGAACTTAGCTTATCCTCTTTGATCTCACAAAGCATTTAAGAGTCACACACACACACACACACACACACACACACACACACACACACAAAACACACGGTAGGACCTCAGAAGATGTTCAGTTTGTGAACTCTTTGTCATGTAAATACAGGAGCACTCACTGCTGACAACCAGAATCTATTCAAGACCATCACCCTCACATTCTTTCAGTTCCCACATCTTCATGATGGTTCTTAAAGCTTCAAGAACGCATACATTTCCAAAATGCCTGTTTCTCCTGTGGCTTTTGCCAGCTCTGCTTAACCGTGTGTTCCATGCAACATCAAGCGACAGATTTGGCCCTTAGTATATACCGTTGAACCAACTGATTATGTTTTCTGAACCTACAGTAGTAGTAGATTCTGTTACAAGATGTGAGATAAGAAAATAACTTTCTGTCCCACCAAAATCCCAGTCAATAAAATAGAAATAGAAAAAAAAAGTCTTTATTATCTGCTTGTTTATTTAGCTAGCATTCTTCATATTTAAGTACTTTGGATATGTGACATGTTCACTGGTCTATTTGTAAGAACCAGGGTTCTACAGGCCTGAAATCTACATGAACAGTTGCTCTCATACAGGAGATTTTTCTGACAACTGAGAAGGGACTTTGGGTCAGTGACTAAGCAGTAATCTTCTGCCCCACCCCCAACTCATACCCAGCCCACTTTACCTGACCACCCCAACTCACTGATGATCATCCGAACCGAAGTGGGAAAAGGAGAGTCTTGTCACATGCCAGCATCTGATCCTGGGTACTGATTTCTCCAAGCAAAGTGAGGCCACGACTTCTGAAGACCATGTTCATCAGTTCCAGCTTGCTGAGCCTACATTATCTGATCAAAACAGGATTCTAGGTGCTGGGCCCCTGAGCACACAGGTCCTACCTTCTTCCTCTTTGCAGCTGTCTCTCTATCCTTCCTTCTCACCAAAGCTCAGACTAGGTTCTGTCGTGAAGTTGGCACCCCTTGAGAAGGCACAGTGGCACCCATGTTCTGTGTCCCTAGTGGGCATATGTGTGCTTTGTCACACTTAGCTTCCATGCGTCTTTTTTGTGGAGGCTGTCCTCATTTCCTTGGGAAACTCACCTCCTATTTTCAGTCTTTGTAGTTCCAGGGGAAATGACTCATCATGACATTTGATTCACAACATCAAAAGGGACCACTGTACTGAGCATATGACTCCATCAGAATCAGTGAGGGAAGGCTGGTGGTCCCAGTGAGTACTGAAAAATTTGTGAAAGAAACAGCTATTCTTCTTCCTGTATTCGAAGCTGCGAATCATCTTGATGTTGAATAGAACCGAGAATTTTAATCTAACAACAACAAACAGAACAGCTGTCAAAATACAATGATGGTATCACAGTAGTGGAAAAAGACAATTGGGGGAAAATCTTTTCTTCTGGCCAAGAGAATGAAATCTCTGGTCTAGATGGAAACCTAACATTCAACTGGGCACATTAATGACCTAAGGAACCACCCCTAGGAAGGCAAGCTCACGCTAAGCCATGCTAAAATATGAGAGGAATAATTATCCCTTTAATGAGATACTTTTCCTTCTCAGAATTCCCACCCCCTAGCACAGTCCTACAAGTCACTGTGAGGTTCTGTTTTCTCTGCTCCCTTTTGTCTTGACTCAGAAAGACTTAGCTTTTCCTTTTTCTTCTTTTCTATGTCTTTCTGTCGGATGCTGTGGATCCTAAGCATGCCTTTTTTTCTGGTACTTTGGAGATCCTTACTCTTTCTCTAAAGCTTGCCTCCCCACCATATGGCTGTTCTTCTGCTATATGGCTGAGCCTCCATTCTGGCTTAATAGTGTGACCTTTTTTTCTTTTTCTTCTCCATTCTCCTTCTTGGACAGCTGCCAAGATTTACAGTTTTCCTGCTCTTGGGAGGGGAGTGGGAGTGTTCTTATTATGATCTTCCTTTTTAAGATTTACCTTCATTACTCACTATTTAATTGTGTATGTGATGTCTATAAATCTGTGTGTGGGTATATGCGTGTGAATGCGGGTGCCCATGATATCCAGAGGCATCAGATCTTCCAGCATTTCTTCCACTAATTCCAGCATTTCTTCTTTGTCCCTTGTGAACTGTCTAACCTAGAGGCTGGACACTGAACTTGGATTCTCTGAAGGAGCCTTAACCACTGAGTCTGCCTGAGGTTTTCTTTTAAACTCCCAATAAAATTGTCCCCAAGCTTCTGTTTGAATCTGTCATTAAATGGTTTTATTAATGAGACTAAGAACCTCAGGAGGAGACTCTTATCTCTCCTGTATCATGTGGTGGCTCCTGTGGAGCTCACTAAAATTTCCAGTGACATGACAGTGACAACAGGTAAGATTGCCACTGAGCCCCAAAAGTACTTTTCCAATGGGCTCTATGTACTACTGATGAATCCCTTTGTCTGGCAGCATTTAGTTTTCTGTCACTTATAAGTGCAATTGGGCCAGAGTAGCTTGGTGAATGAGTCAAGTACCAAGGAGTGTGCTGAGGGCCACCTCCAAAGCCACAAGAAGGCATAGTATAAAAGAAAGAAGGTGGACCAGGCAGTTGTGCGACAGTTGCCAGGAACTGGTGGGACCACAGCACCTCTAGAACAGTCTAATCACACATAGTCTTTCCACAGAAGATACTGAGGCAGTGAGGAGAGGTCATGCCTCGTGATTCCAGCAAGTAGCCCTCAGAATGAAATTGTTTCCATTAGTTTCGGCCCTTGCTAGATTCGGACAGCTTTGTTTCATCACTAGACTCAGTCAATGGATTGCCCGGAGCTAGGGCATGGGGGGTAGTTCAGTGTCTAGAATATGCATAGCATTCTTAGCAGACTAGGTTATATTTCCCAGGACTGGAGAAAAATGAAATGTCCGGTGGGCCGTGCCCATTGCTCCATGTCTCCAACATTATTAACTTGAAGAAACTTGAGTATTGACCTCCACTCTGCTCTCCCCATCTTATGTCCATGTTTTTCTCAGCCAAAAATAGTAGCTTCCTGCTTCCCTGAGATCAGGCGCCTTCCACATCAATGTTGAAATGTTTACTGCAGCTCCAGGAAGATGAGTCTGCTATATATCCGCAGTTCGGCTGGCGGAAGCAAAGTTTTCTTGGCAATGCCCCCTAATGAAGCTTGCAGGAAAGGGTCACCCAAAGCTACAAAGAGACAATGGGGGGGGATTGCCTTTCTTCTCTCTCCTTTTTCCCATTTAGCTCTGAGCTATGAGCATGCTTAAAAGGGCAAGAGAGGAGGGCCAGTTCTGAATGGTCTTTGTTCTCTGAGATAAGTTCAAAGGTATCAAAAGTCAGCCTCTGAGGCTGCAGGCAAAATGCTTTCTACTTAGCCGTCAAAAGAGTTGAAAGCCTACAGCCTTCACAGAAATTCAAAGGTGAGAAGAAGGAAGTGGAAGATTGTTTCCTGACATAAGAAAAGAGATTTTTTTCCATTTCTTCCCTCTTTTTTCTTTTTTCCCCTATTTTTTTCTCTCCTTTTTTTTCCCACAGGAAAATCAGATTCATGCAGCTGTGCCTTTAGAACAATTAGACACACCTAGACAACCAAAAGGCCATGCCAAGAAACTATCCCCGGGAGAGAAACAGAGTATTCTGACATCCTATGCACTGGTCGGCTTTTTATAATCTGAGGCTTTTTCATACATGTTTCCCACTGATACAAATGCAAGCATCCGACCCATATGCCTAAGTGTTTCCCTCTCTGCTGCTTGCCAAAGCAGCTGGCAAAACATGGCCTAGGACTGATGAACCCCCTGACACATCAGTCCAGTGAGGTCTTCAGGACAGGGGTCAGAAAGATGTCTGGATCTTTTAATGACACTAATTGTTTAAACAATGAAATCATTCCTCTGAAACCTAACCTACCATCATAATTCGACCCAGAATGATACTGTGAGAATCTCAGAGAAAAAAAAACCTATGTGTGTGTGACACATGTGTGTGGATGCCAAAGGTAAGCTTTGGGTGCCACCCCTCAGATGCCTCCACCTTGTTTTTGAGACAGGACCTCTCATTAACCTGGAGCTTACCATGTCACCTAGACTGCTTGGCCAGTGAGGCCCAGGGAATCAGCCTGCTGTATCAGCCCAGCATAGGAGTTACAAGTACACACCACTATGTAGCTCTTTTACAGGGCTGCCAGGCGTCAAACTCACATATTCATGCTTGTACGTCACTGACTGAGCAACTGTCCCAGCCTACCTCCTTGCTTTTTGACTCCTACTGACAAACAAGAAAGGTCTGACCACTAGAATAAGGTCATTCTAGTAGGATAGTGGAAGATGACTTAAATGAGGGCTCCAAGTCCTGGTGGATCCCCAAACTTGACTTTAGCACCCATGCAACAAATAAAGCAGGGCGAATGTATTATCAAAGGGCTACTGGGCATGAGGCCATGGGTCAGTCTCTAAGCACGCCTCAGGTGTTTATCATCCCAGGCCATGCACTAGTGAGTGTGATAAATCCTCTGTTACTAGGCAGTGAAGCCAGAAGGGAATACAATGATCAGTTGCCATCTGGGCCAACCACAACCTAGGGACTTTGATCCCAATCACTAATTTTTTAAATTTTTTTATACAGCTTGCAGACTTCCATATTTGGAGGCTCACAAAGACTATGAACTCACCCTTGGTTGTCTCTCATCTCTATTATATATATATATATCACAATTCAATATCTTAACCCCTCATCAGTTGTTTTGCTTTTGATTTTTAGACATTGTCTCAACCTGACTGTGGTTGGCATGGAACCCATTATCTAAACTCAAACTCACAGAAACCCACCTGCCTCTGCCTCCTGAGTGCCGGGATTAAAGGAGGGTGTCACCTCACCCAGCCATACATTGGCCACCCCACCCCCACCCTGCAGGAACCAATCTCACAAGTGCATGGATTCCAAACACTGCCACCACATTTGGCTTTCTCCCCATTTCAAAACAGCATTTGGGTCAAGAACGGATGAATCAAATCAAAGAAAGAATAATGGTTTTAAGCTAGTTACTCTATGCCCCATATGAACAATTAATACATCACTGCTGTCTGCAAAAATATGATCTAAATAAATAACCACATTAAAAAATCCCCACGGTTATTTCAGTATGCACACAGAACACATTAGTCTCTGGCAATATCTCCAGGAATTAATTGAGTATAAAATACCATGCAGAAATGCGGGTACTCTAGTGGAAATGAAGAAGGGTAATGGTTTTACAGAATAGAGGCGAGTCTCACATCTCATTACCCTCCCCCTTGGTTCCCCCCTGTGTCTCTTCCTTCCGCAGAGAGGGCAGGACACAAGGAGGAAGTTGCCAAGATTTCTAAACAGAGAGCATGATTTACAGACGAATCACGACCCTGTGGCCTACAGCCCTGTCAGAGTTCAGGAGGGAGTCGCTCTCCGGTGGTAATGGCCTCATTATGAATGTTATGGAGGCGGCAGCATGTCTTCCCTGAAAGATAAAGCACAACTACCCACATGTCACAGGGCAAATTAAATTCCTTTGAGCTTATTTACCAACTTGAAGTCAGTGCTATCCTCTGTGAGCAGAAGTTTCAAAGGAAGATTATGCCAATATGTCCACAGAGTGGCTCTCTGGTGTGGCAGAGTGTCTCCTAAGATGATGCCCTCTCCCATCTGCTGTCATACCTTCTGCTTGGCTGGAAGGTTGGATCTGATGATCTTTGGTTTTGGGTCCTCTCTTTGGCAAGAAGAGAGTATTAGTGTCAGCTTTAGACCTATCAACTATGCAAATCCTGGAACTTCTAACCCATCTATTGCTTACTAAGCACCTACCATGTACCTGTCTCTATGTGTAGTCAATCCGTATACAATATCTCGTTTGAAGACAACAACCATCTGTATTTCCACCGTATACAAACTGATATACCAAGAAATTAGGATTTCTAAGTCAAGTGATAGTAAATGATTAAAAACTTGAGCCAAATGCGGTACTGCAAACTTATAATCCCAGCACTCAGGAGGCTGAGACAAGAGGATAGTGAGTTCAAGACCAGCCTGGGCTTACAAAGAAAGTGTTCATCCATGGGGGTACAGAGAGGAGAGGAGATTATTTCCCCAGCCTTCCTCAACATCATCAGAACCAGGAAGAAGCAACTACGTGGTATGTGGTCTGAGATCTGCATCCACATAAACACGTCTTCAAGTATGCAAAATGGGATGCCAGCATTTGTTCAGCATGTTCCCAGAGTATGTAAACATTACTATTGCTGTTCCTCTGGTCCCTGCTCTTTCTAGAAGCTTCTCTTCTGTCTCAGCACAGGTAAAACCTACAACTGAACGATATCACAGCCAATAGCCGAACATCCAGTTGGCTCTCTGTATCTGCAGATTCAACAGGCAGTGGATCAAAAAGTGTGGGCACGTGTGACCCGGAGGAGCTGGCCTGGAACAAGAGTGAGTTTGAGACATGCTCAAATCCCCAAAATCTCATCCTAAGACCAGCAGGAGTTAGGACCACTCTGTTCCCGTTCTGGGCCTACATGCTCATGACCCCCACGTCCACCACCCCTGAGGACAGTCTCATAGTCTATGGCCAAACTACAGGTTCAACCTCCTCTCTCCTGATAAGAACCTGCCCAGCAAATACCGGAATTCCTCCTCATGTAAATGAAGCATTCCCAGAACCTCAGCCTCAGCCAATAATGTATACCTACCCTGGAAACCCCTAACCCCTCCCCAAGATCTACATAGCTCTTGTTCACCCCAAGTAAAGTTGAGCTGTGTCATGAAAGCTGACTCCCAGAAGTCCTTCCTTCATACTCATAGCCTGCCTCTGCTCCCCTTGCTCTCATGGACTGGTGGCCAATGACCTCTGAGGAAAGGGAGACCCACAAAAAAGCACAGAAAAAAACTTTGTTCTGTGCTGACTATGTACAGACTCTATTATTCCCTAAGCAGTGTGGTAATTATTTGCATAACCTTTACATCGTACTTGGTTTTACAGGTAATCTAGACATTATTTACAGTATTAATGGATTATAGTATGGAATACATTACAGCATGTAAATGGATTCTGTGCACATGGATTATATGCAAATACTAGATCATATATGCAACTCAAGCATCTGAGAATTTTGGTATCTGCAGGGGATCCTAGAACTAATCCTAAATCCATACTGAAGAATGATTATTGATTAATGACTTAATCAGGGTTTCTATTGATGTGATAAAACACTGTGATCAAAAGCAATCCGGGGAGGAAAAGTTTATTTCAACTTAAAGCTCTACATCACAGTCCCTCACCTAAGGAACTCAAGGTAGGAACCTGTAGGCAGGAACTGATGCAGAGGCCATGGAGGAGTATTGCTTACTACCTTACTCCACATGGCTTGCTTAGTCTGCTTTCTTATACAACTCAGGAACATTTGCCCGGGTCAGCACCACTCATAGAACTGATCCACCCACACCAATCATTAATCAAGAAAAGGCCCCACAGGCTTGCCCACAGGCCAACCTGGTTTCTCAATTGAGGTTCTCTCTTCTCAAATGCCTCTATGTTAGAAGCTGCCTAACACTCAGTGCCACTTTTCTTACTTGGCCTCTTGGTCAAGAGATAATGATTAAGGAAGTCATTTCACTATGTTTTAGAAGGTTCAGGGTCTAGGCTTATTGCCTACAGTGAATATAACCAAAAGTTAACATGCATTTTTACATTAATACTCTGACTACTATTGAGCATTCTAATATAAAAAGAACCACACTGGACAATGATGGTTCTCAATTTCATAGCAGCCCGTTATGTCCACCTATACTTTTCCTATTGAAACAAATAACTCTGTCCACCATGGGAGGGGTGGTTAATTCTACAAAACTATCATCAGATTCAAACTGTCAAGCTTTTCTTCCCAATTTTGCTTGGCATGTGGTCCCCAAGAAATGACTGCTCTACTGAGAAGAACAACAAAGAAAGATGAGATTAAGAATCTCTGATACACAGAAACAAGTCAGACTTTCCCACCAAAATGCTCCTCTTGGTGAGGGAGTATGAAGATTAGTTGGAGGACCCCTGCTGCTCAGTCACCCACCAGTCTAGCTAAACTGGAGAGCTTCAAGCTTAGGGAAAAGATACTGCCTCAAAACAAACAAACAAACAAGTGGAGAGTGTGAAAGTGGAGTTTCTTTGAGACTGCCAGCAGATGGAATAATGACATGGAAACCTTTTATACTTATTATAAGCTATGGCACCAGAACTGGGGAGATTCTCAGCTATTTTAACCGGCCTCGCCTACATCTTGCCACGTGGCCTGTTACCTATCCATCTTAGTCTAGTCCCCAGCTCCTGCTACTTCCTCCGTGCCCCACAGGTGAATCTTTTTGCTCCTCCTTCTTTCCCAGAGTTCCTATCTCCCTGGAAGTCCTGTCTATCTCCCCTGCCTTTGAAATGAGTTAGTTGGTCTTTATTCAACCAATTAGAAGGTGATGGAGAACAATGTTTACAAAAAAACAATGAGACAGGTGATGCATAACATGCCAAAAATCCGATCTGTACTCATCTCTCTCCTGGTCCAGAAATCAGCATTTGAAAAATACATTGACAATCTTTACACAGTTCATAAAAACATCACTCCAGTAAGAGTGATAGAAGGATCTAGCATTAGCCTCTGGCTCTGTTTGGGCACCTGCACACACATGTATACATATGTGCCCCCCTACACACACACATACACACACACACACACACACACACACACACACACACACACACACACA
>CAJQZJ010000067.1:2343980-2390270 GCA_907164525.1 Lophiomys imhausi
CACACACACACACACACACACACACACACACACACACACACACACACCACTGCAAGCTTGTGGAAATCATAGGATAATTTGCAGGAGTCTGTTCTTTTCTTCCATCACGTGTGTCCCAGGGATAGAACTCATGTCCTCATGCTCAGTAGCAAGTACCTTTACCCGCTGAGCCATCTCGTCTACTCTCAAATTCCCACCTTTTAAGAAGGTACCAGCTGTGTTAGATTAGGGGTCCCTTTAATGACCTTACTGTAGTCTGGTTATCTTTGTAAAGAACCTGTCTCTAGACCCATCTGAGGTGCCAAGAGTTAAAACATCAGTATATGACCTTGGGGGCAAAGCAGAAGACACAGATTGGCCCATAACAGAATCCAGCCTGCAAGCATATTCAATTACACCTTCAGAGCTCACAGCCTTTGAGTCTTACCTGAGACTCAGTTCATTCACCTCAAGATACCTTATTAAGCACGGAGAGAGGGAAGGATGCTCAGAAAGGCTACATTATTGGTTCCCCAACACCACTTGGCAAGATTTAAATCAGGAAAGAGTCTGGTTCCCAGGCTGGGGAGGGGGGACCCAAAGTGGAGAGCCCATTGGGAAATATGCATTTACAAGGAAGCTATTTATTACACATAGCTGCATGATGAGGAATGTGGCTGAGGGCCCAACCTGTCTCTGGATGGGTGTCTGGGAATCCAACATAATTAACCTTCTATGTTTAATAGAAGTTATAATTAATATAACCCAAAATTAATAACAGTATGATCAAGGGTAAGTGCAGAAGGAGAAGGATGCAGGCAAACAGGTGGTGGAATTTTTGTAAAAAAAAAAAAAAGATGGGATTTATTTCTATGTGTGTGTATTCTTCTGTTGACTTCCGCATACACGATGCTTTAGTTGGAAGCTATAAAGGTAAGGGTGCCACACTGCAGGAAACGTTGTGTCAGTAAAGCCTGATGGGTCAACATTTTGTTTTGGGGGACAGGACAACAGGAAATGTGGGCTGCAGAGAAATCTATACCTAAGTGCTTAACAGCAGCTCACAGCCAGCCAGCATTTGAGAGCGCAAGTTGGTGTTATATAGCCTGTATCTCCAGCCATCAAAACCCTGGCAGGATAGAGCATTTGAAGGAGCACAAACAGGCAGGATTACAATTTGGCCCCGGGCCCTCAGTCCCAAGAACACCACCTTGACAACATCAGAAAGCTATGGAGGCCTGAGAATCAAGTGCAAATGTGCTCATGTGCCAAGAAAACCTAAGACGGCTATTTTCACAGCATATTGGGACTTGGCCAAGTTCCAGAAGCCGTCAACCAAGTAGCCTGCCCTGATACTTCAAAGGAAGAACTCGCGCTGATAAATCCTGTCCCACACTTTCTACAGTGCACACTTAATCTTGAGGTATATAATACCACAACAGTGAGTCACCAAGCTTGAGCCTCAGGCCTATCCACAGGACAGGGAGAAAGAAGGAAAAAAAAAGGCCCTCACATCTGTTGTCTAGAACAGCCCTCCCCCACCACCATTCCTTGAAACTGTGAAAAAAAAAAAGATAAAAACTATCATGGGACACATGAGTTATGGACTGGTTTACCTGCAGAGAGCCTCCCAACTATAACAAACCTGGCCCACCATTTTTCACCACCATGTGTTATCACAGTTTGATAAAAATCACCAGGGAAGGCATGAGATCCTGTAAGTCCTCAGACTCTACGGAGTCACTCAGGAACCCTTTGAGCCATGTGGCAAGGCCAGCTTTTTCTTTGACAGTCTCACACCTTTCTCAGGACATCCAAAACTTGAAAAGCCTACATATTTCAGGTTCTATTAAGGTTCAAAAACTACTCACAGAATCTCCAAAAATAGGGGCCGTTGGGAGAGCTCAGTGGTAAATTGCTTGTCTAGAGTATCCAAGACCCTTGGTTACATCATCCCTGACTCCTGATGATGATGATGGTGGTGACGATGATGAAGATGGCGATGATGACGATGATGATAATAACAGCCACACCACAAAGAAAGACAAACCTAAATAAGACTGAGATAGCAACAAGGGAATGCCAAGGTTTACAGTGGAAGCCTTTGCTTTCCCCGTAGAAGATATGATGACAGTGGTGACGGTAATGGTAATTACTATGTATTCTACATGCCCAGAAGTGGTCATCGTGCCGTTTGATCAGTCAGCAAACTGTTCCTCATCTCATCATTTATCTGTGGAAAGATAAAGAGAAAAGTCTAAGCTCTCTGTGGGTCAGACAAACACACTGACAAATTCAGAAGTGTTTAGAAAGAAGCTCTTGGGAGACATTCCTAGGTGGGTGTGAACACATGGGCATGTATTCATTTGGGCACATTTCTGTGCACACATGGAAGTCCCCCATTCCGCCCTGCACCATTCTCTTCTTGAGGCTCCTAAGCTTGAATCCTGGACTGTACGATGTCCAGATGACCAACTTGTGCAAAAAAACCTTTTCCAACAGTTCTGACTGGATTCATTTAAAAATCTTTCTTTTCACTCACAATTCCATTTATCTCTCCTTGGTCCCTGGTTGAGTCCAGTTAGATGCTGGAGGGCATCCTGAGAATGCTCTCTGCCACTACATTTCCCAACAGGAAAGAAATGAGAAGTCACCAGTTACAAGGACCAACAGAGCCCTTCTCAGTGAAGTCAGTGACCGAGACTGTTTCAGAATGGATGGCCAACAGTGTGGCCTTCCGCTGGCCAGGGCCACCTTGTTCATCATCTAAGAAATAAAACCTGTCAAGTGTTAAGGCGAGCAATCAATAAATCTTAATGATAAATCTCTTGTGCATTAGCCACCTTGACTCGAGGAAAGAGAAACTTGGTAAGTAGTACATTGGTTTGCCATGACAAGGAGCCTAGAGTCCCTGACCAGAAGTGCTGGGCCCCTCTAGAAGTCAAATAGTCCAAACCACAGCCGTAAGTACAAAAATATCCTAGCTCTCTACTCAATCCCCTCAGGAGCCCAGAGTCCTGCCCCTGTCAAGGGTACATTGTTAGGGTGCGTGAAGGAGACTCATAAGAAGCAGAGTAGGAGAGGAGTGCTGAGTAAGGACTGGGACTAGGGTTTCTGAGGCTTGGGGAAGTTACACTCCAGCATACACTAGGGTGCCTGTCTCCTGGTCCTCTTAGGGAAGATGGGAAAAGCAGGAACAACTCCAGCACCTAGGCATTGTACAGAACACCCTCCCAAATACCAGAGTCTGCATGAGGAGCTCCAAAGTGGCAAAAAGGTGTCATTAGTTGAAGTCAGAAATCCAGCTGGGTCTTAATTCTACCACTACTGCCTTGTAGAACTTGAGCAAGTCACCTGACTTCTCTAAGCTCCTCTACTCATACACTTCTTACCAGGACTAAGTTTCAAACAGTATAAACATTGGGATTACTACATACTTTGTATACATTTGTTCATTTTCTGTCTCTACAACAGAACACCAGAGTCTGGGTAATATTTAAGTATATAAAGAGAGGGGCAAGTATTTAGTTCACAGTTTTAAAGGTTCAAGATCATGAACCATATGGACCAGGAAATTTCCTGCCTGCTAGCTAGCCTTCATGGTACTCGGAGGTCCCTTACGGGCTGCTGGGGTTTGGGTCTAGGGTAGGGATCATCAATAATCTTACCCAGCTGCAAACCCTGTGAACTACAATAATGCCCCCTGTCACAAGATGCGTCCGTGAGCACAATGGCGGCATGAATGCTATGCAGGAAAGAGCACACTGATCGGTTATCCAGGGTCAAGGAGTCATCCCTGAAATTGTGTATGCAAGTAAATATTAAATGAGCTCAACAGGATATTTTTAGGAATGTATAAGCATATACATATATGCATGCAATAGCTATTGATGAAAAAAAGAGGCCACAAATTTGAAAGAGAACAGGGAAGGGTATATAGAAGTGTTTGAAGGGAGGAAAGGGAAAGGAGAAATGTAATTAAATTATAATCTCAAAAATAAACAACAACAGAAAAAGGACATGAAGTTAGTGGGGAAAGTAGGGAGGTAGGGTTAGATCTGAGAGGAATTTGAAGAAATGGAGAGTAAATATGATCAAAATACATTTTTTGAGATTCTCAATTTTTTTTTTAAAAGATAATGTCACCCAAAATTGCCACACTTGTGAGGGCCTACTTAACTGTGTCACAGGGAGGATAGAATCACGGTGTTAGGTTTAAACCCTGGACAAATGGTAATTGGGTGCCTATTAACAAATCAAAGCAGACACTGGTCACCAGGTTTTCTCAGCATCCTTCAGTCCCCCAGCTGTTACAGGGTTCTCCAGGCTAGCATACCATTCCCTCTACTCTCAACTTCTCCAATCCAGGGACTAGTCTGGGCTGGCCTTCCCCCTGCTGCTCTTCCCTATATAACCCAGCCATTTTGACTATGCCAGTCCTTTTGGCCCTTTTGGTTTCTTGTTCTCTTAGCTACTGTTCCTGGTTCGCCCTTCTCCCTCCCCATTCTCCTCACAGCCCCATTAGTTGGTCATGTTCACTCTGGATCCTCCAGATGCCTCTGCCTATGTCCTCCCTGGTATCTACAATAACCCTTCTCCTCCACCATACCTAGGAGCAGATATATCCTTCTTTTATTTTATTTATTTATGTGTTTATTTGTTCATGTATTTATTTATTATTTTTCATTTAGTGAGAACTCATGGGAGAAGGAAAGCTTCCAAGGGACTGACAGGAAACAAACATGACTTTTGCTCTTTTGTTTGGTTTTGGTTTGTTGTTTTTGTTGTTGGTATCAGGACAGGGTCTCTCTAGATTGTCCAGGCTTGACTTAAACTCAAATTCCTGCTGCTTCACCTTCCTAATTACTGGGATTAGAGGAGTGGTGCTACCACCCCTGACAGTGTCTTGCACTTTTATGACAGCTTTTCTTGCAAGGACTGAGGTCTCATGAGAACTACCTTAATCTCTCCCAAGACAGCACTTTCAATGGCCTCCCTAAAGGCCCTACGTGGCTTAATGTTGAAACATTGGGAATCAAACTCCTCACTCATAAACCATTGGGGGAAGGAAGAGGACACCAAGCCATACATAAACTGCAGCACTGCTAAGCCAGATAGTACACCAAAATCAATATCCTAGTTCCTAAGCAACAGGGATTGCTAATGAGAACCTGTGAAGGGTAGAAACAGTGCAGAGCTGATATCGAAGACATGTTTTGGCTGGTTTTTATTGCTTTAGAGTCAGGAAAACCCTTCACTACTGCGTTCTACATAAATTGTGGGGTTTCTGTTGTTTGTTTGTTTATTTTTGAAAACCCTATATTAAGTGATATTAATTCAGCACACAAGCCTATTCCTCTCTGGCCATTTAACTCAACAAAGATATGTCCCAGGTCCCACAACCTAAGGCAAAGCCTTGCTTAATACAGGGTTTTAAAAAAATGCTTTTATTAATTCATGGTGTTTTTATCATATTTATTCGCCTCCCCCAACATGTCCTGGGTCCTCTCCTCCTCTATCTCCCTAGCCACCCAGCTTCACCCCACCCCCTCTTCCTCTGGAGTCCAGCTTGTATTGACCCATTACCCTTGGCCTGGGGCCTGCCCTGGAGTGTGAATTGATCTGCTGGTGTGCAAGTACCACATCATTAAAGAAAGCTGACACTAATAAACACTTGGTGTTTCTTGTTTTCTTTTATAACCAAGAAGTTGGTAGTTTCAACGTTTCAGATCTAATAAGCCTGCTATAAATACATTATACACTTCATCTTGTAGGACAGAATGTTGAGATCATTTTGGTTTGAGAGAGGAAAAAAAGGAAACTCAAAATATAAAGTGTTCTTTGGATTTTTGGTTTTTTTTTCTTTTATCGGTAATGAGGGTGCTTGCTGTAATGATAGCACATGAAACTGGTTGTTTTGTTGCTTCTGAGACAAGAAATTGACATTTGAGGTTCTCAACAATACTGTGACAACTCAACAACACAGTTCCTCATGTTGTGGTGACCCCAACCACAAAAGTATTTTCATTGTTACTTCATAACTGCAATTTTGCTACTGTTATAAATAATAATGTACATATCTGTGTTTTCCGATGGCCTTAGGTGACCCTTATGAAAGGGTCATTTGACCCTCAAGAGGTTGAGAACAATGGTTGAGAAACCCTGACTAAGAAGGTTCTCTCATAGATAAGACCACCCGAGAATGATCTTTGTTTCGTAATGATTGGTCTCACAATATGGTCTATGACAACAGGACCCCATTTATTTCAACTCACAGTGTCCATAAGTTTAGTCCAACATGTTGGTGAAGGTATGGATGGGCAATTCACATCATGGCAGACTAGAAAGCAAAGAAAGGAAAATGTTGACTTCTTCCTGTTTCTCATTTTATTCCATTGTGGGGCCCTGGGCCCTAAAATTGAACCACCCACAGTCAGGGTAGGTTAATTTTCTCTGAGCTCTGTCTCACCAGTCTCCTAGGTGATTCAAAATCTAGTTAAGTTGACCATGATGATTAACATCAACGTGCACTTGACTCTCTGCCTCATCCTATTGAGACACTAATTAAAGTCACTCAAGTGCCAGTTCCAGACGCTGGACTGAGGTTCCCCCAACACATGCTCTTGTGACTCTGGGCCTCTATAGTCTGTTTCTCTATCTGTCGTGTCCTTTCTTTTGAAAGTGGTTAACAAATATTCCCAATACTATCACTACAGCGCCCTTCTCCTCTGTGTTAGCTGGCACTCACTCCCCACCCTGCCTCCCCCTGGCAAAGCATCTGCATTAGTTACTTTTCTGGTTGCTATGGTTATGCACCTGCCAGAGGCAAGTTAGGATGGGAGAGTCTATATTACTTCACAGTTCATCACGGTGAAGAAGTCAAGGCATCAGGATTAGTGAATGAGGCAGCTGGTCGCACGGCACCCGCAGTCAGGAAGCAGAAACTATGTTCAGGTCCCACACCCTCCTTTTTGGTTGGTCCGGGTCCCCAGCCCATGTAGGTCTCCTATGTCCCTAATCTAATCTAGAAGCTTCCTCAGAGGTGTGCTCAGAGGTCTGACTCCTGGGTGACTCTAGAGCCCCTGAGGTTGACAGTCCTCACCAGTGCCACAGGCCAGTTATTCCTGTGCTCGAAAAGCACTCACCCCATTCCTCTTTGTGCACTTACCACAGTCCCATCACTACCTATGCAGCTGTCTCTCATTAAACCGGGAGCCCCTTTAAGACAGGACAACTGTCTATTTTATCCTAGCACCTACTCAGCGCATACTCAGATGTCCAATAAAAATGTACAGACTGGTAATTATTGATGGTGAGTGGATACAGAATAAGGGGCAAATGCAGTCTCCTTGTGTTCATGTTTAAGTCATTCTATAACATTTTCTAACCCTATTGCCCTTTAAATAATAAACTTCCATACAGGTCACATTGGGCTACCTTTTACTGCATTAGTTAGTAATACATTTGGCTGCAATAACAAATATTTCACCAACCACCTTAAGCAAGTGGGATGTTATTTTCTGACAGGAAAAGTGTGGGGAAAGTGGCTATTGATATTGAAGACTGAAGATCCATTATTGCCAGAGCTTTAACCCTGTGTTAAATTATCACCTCAAGATAATTCCTAAACATCCACGTCTTTGCTACCATAATGGACTTAAATGCTATAAAATCATGAGCCAAAATAAATGCTCTGACATTTTAGGTCTATCTTCCAAGACAGAAACTGATGGGAAGAAGGGTTCTAGCTATATCTGTTTCCCCTATAGACTTCTGCTCATAGCTCCAATACCAAAATGATCCCTGGATCAGCAATATGCTCCAGCTATGCACATGAGACAGGGTGAGAAAGATAGAACAAATTGTCATGATTGATTTAGTCCAGGCATGAGCCATCAATGAGGCTCAGTAGACGGTCTCACAAAACCACACTTCTGTGAGCAAGGAAGAAAGAAGGGTGAGCTACTTGGCAGGCAACTAAGGCATCCGCAATTTAGAAAATGTCTTCTCTGTGTTTTAAAAGCAAAACAGCATACCAGAATGAAAGAGAATCAGTATCATTACTTACTGGGAATCTTACTTATCTCCTCTCAAAGCCAGATAAACTTGCCATTTGGAGCCGGTCTGACCCACCGCTGGGAGAAGGCTGATGGCCATGCCTATTCAACAATGACAACACCACTGTACATTCAGTCCAGATCTCTTCAACAGAAAATCTACCCAGATTCACAGCAAGATCTGAGCAGAATGGGCTTCTCTAGGTCGAGGCCTTGTTGGATAAGATGAGAGTTTCTGGGTGCTGGCTATATTCCAGTCCTTCTAAGACAGGAATTAGCGCAATGAAATACCCCTGCCCACTTAAGAGGCGCCTCTAGAGCAGCAGTGCCCAACCTCTGGGTTGTGGCCCCCATTTGGGGGTCAAACAACACTCTCTCGGGGGTCATGCACGTATTAGACATCCTGCGTATCAGATATTTACATTATGATTCACAACGGTAGCAAAGTTACGGCTATGAAGTAGCAACGAAAATACTTTTACGGTTGGGGGGGGGTCAGCACAACATGAGGAGCTGTATTAAAGGAAGTTTGAGAGCCATTGCTCTAGAAGGACACAGACACACCAGCACTGGGAGTAGAAATCAACAGTGTCAGTTTGAAAGGCCATCTAACATCAACTAGCTGTTCTGGAAACGTGCCTAAGATATGATTTAGGGAGGCAGAGCTAGAAGGAGGTAGCGCTAAAGGAGGGTGGTATTTATCTTCCTATCACATGTGAGTCTGTGAGAAAGCATCATGAGGGTAGCAGGGCAGGAGCAAGGGCAAGGACAGTCTGTCCTGGGGGCTTCCTGGGGAAAGGCCCGGCAGCCTGAGATCAGCCAGCGTAGATAGACCTGTAAGAGGCTGGGAAGGGGGTGGGATGGAACCTAGCTCTACTACCCTAGAGGGCTTCATTTGTACTTGAGAAGGGAAAAGCTCCCAGGCAAGCCCTTTGCCGTCTCAGAGAATGAGCAGCTCCAGGAAGGCAGAATAGAATCACTGCAGGCCTGTAAGTGAGCAAATGCCCAAACATCAAAAATGCAGAAAATAGGACTAGTCATAGCTGTGGGTGAGCAAAGCCACGTATGTGAATCCAGCAGAATACAGACCCCACCCATGTTGAGGTTGCACATCCCTCTGAGGCAGCCATTTAATTTCCAGGCCAAAACCATAGAGAGAGTCAGGGAGATAGCTGCCAAGCCTCACCACCTGAATTTGATTCCTGGGGCACAAATGGTGAAAAGAGAGAACTGATTTTGGCAAGATGTCCTCTGACCTGCACATGTAAACTATAGGATGTACAAACATGGGCATGCATGTGTGCACTCACAAAATAAACACATTAATGTAATTTTTAAAATTTAAAAATTGCATTCCTACATAGGAGATAAAGAAGGATAAAGAAAAGAGAAAGAAGGGATTACCCGGGTCTAACCTCCAAAACCCATTAAACAGGACCATTTAACAACTTGTAATCTCTTCCCCTAAATAACAGAGTTTTCAGTTGTCCTTCAAATAACCAAAAAGGGGGGGGGGGAGAAACACACTCCCCACCCTCTGGGTATGGGACCTCGCTCTCTTAAAATGACTTCCTGCTGATTTGGGTCATAGTAAACCTGTTTGGGGCCCAAACCAAAATGGAAAAATGGTTAAAAATGTTAATACAATCCTTTTATGTTCAGTCCTTCTGTTCTCAGCTGTTTAGATGTCCTAAGGAGTTTGTAGGCAGAAGCTGAACTTCCAGGCTTTACTGAGGTTCTGGCTGGGGCATTGTGTAGAGCTGAATGCACGGACTTGAGAAAAATTGAGACATAGACAGCACAGGAAGGATCAAGAAGAAGGGTCACATTATTGAATATGCCCTTTTACCTTTGTATATTGATACAAAATTAGTAGTATATTTGGCTAAAGTGGTATTGACCATTGTTTATTGTGCAAAAATAAGATTGTATTGGTCTACGTTGGTATTGATATTTGTATATTGATACAAAATTAAGATTATAGTTGGCCACAATGGTATTGACCCTTGTATATGGACACAATATTAAGATTGTATTGGACCGCATAGGCATTGATCTTTGTATATTGATACAAAATTAAAGGTAACGCTTCCTAATGGTATCGTACCTAGAGATACTTAAAAATGAAATGTGAAGCTCTGGCCTCTTGATACCAACCGTCTTAAACTGTTTAGGATAGTTAAGAAAAACAAACTCCTAGTCATGCATGCATGTCACCTTGTTAGCTACTATGACAGTCTATCATAGATATTCTCTAAGCTACTCAGTAATCAAGTTGTTAAGAGACAAGCAACATTTGCTTATCTAAATACAAGAGATAGATAGGGCATCTTCAAAAACCTCAAGAGATCTGCAGAATATGGCATTCAAAGATGTGGTCTTAAATTAAAAAAATTTTTTTTTGATATCGTGACATATCAGCTCCTGACAGCACCCCCTATTCTATTCCAAGTAGAAGAAAAGCATCGAAGAATCTCCAGTGTGAGATGGTTGAATTAGTGGCAAGCCTATCTCTTGGCATGTAAAAACTCCTTGCTTCAACTGCAGACAGACTGCTGTCCAAAAAGGACAAAACTTGGTAGCAGGGAAGTCGACAGCCTAGCTCTGCCAAGACAGGGTAGGTTAGTCCTTCATAATCCCTGCTCTACAATAAATGTCTGTCAGAGAAACAGGACCGAAAGGCTGAAGACTGATGCTGGAATGTATGGAGAGAAAATGGGAACTGTCCAGGTAGTCACTGGTTTGTCATTTCTTAGTATTGGAAGCTGCAAGCCCTGCACTTCCTATATAATCAGATATATTTATCCTTCTCAGCTCTCTGAGGTGGTTGAAGAATAGACAGCTTGAGTCTCATAGCTAAATTTTGAGTTGTTTAGGAATCAAGAGGGCGTTCTAGATCTAAGAAGATGGTTATAATAGTGATGCAAGTTAGTATGAAAGCTAAGTCAGTTATAGAACTTTAAACTCATGGAGATGGTTAGAAGGTAGAAGGTTAAAGTCAGGGGCCAAATATGTATGAACTGGACATTGGGAAGGTATACTGGGCCATTTAACTCTCATAAATGTGGCATATTTAATTCTGCTGTTTTGTATAGAATTTACTGTTATAAGAGAAAGAACCATTTATTGGAATGAAAAGAGAAGCTGTTGGGGGGGGAAGAGGGTGGAAGGGTGGGACAGAAAGGGGGAATAAGGAAGGGTTTGTGACTGAGATGTAACTTGAAGAAAAAAAATAAAGTACTTATAAAAAAAATTAAAAATTGGAGAGAAATATACTTATATCAGAGGGTAAATAAATGCTCAGTGGGAGTGAGCAAGCAAATTGTGGTACATTCATATCCTGGGATATGAATGGTAGTGAAAACAAGCAGGCTGCAAAGGTACTAAACGCTAATGAAACTCGTAAACTAAAATGCTTGAAGGAAGCAAAGATGGAAATGACTCTTGCATTAGGATTTTCTTTATATGAAGCTCCCACACTGAAAAGGGGACCTAGAGTATTGGGGCACTCAGGTGCTCAAAATCTCTTGCAAAAGAAAGCTGTGTCCACTACAAGATCCAATGAGAATGGACTTTTCTGGGATAAAGCCTTGTTGGGTAAGATGAGGTTTCTGGGTGCTCGGTATATTCCAGTCCTTTAAAGGCAGTGGTTCTCAGCCTTCCTCACACTGCAACTCTTTAATACAGTTCCTTATGTTGTGGTGACCAACAAATTGTTTTTGTAATTTTGTTACTGTTACGAATCGTAATGTAAATATCTGATATGTAGGGTATCTGATGTGTCACACACACACATCTCCCATGGGGTAGTGACCCACAGAATGAGAACCACTCTTCAGGGATCAGTGTGACTTGATGTTCATTTGCGTTATACTGTACGTTTCCATATGAATATCATATCTGAGAACTTTTAAAGAGGGAAAAGAAAGAGTGAGAGGAGAAATAGTCTAAACAAGACTTCATGGGCAAGGCATATGATTGAAAACACAGACATTGTCTCCCTGACTCAAGAATCTATTTCAGGCACTGGAGAGATGGTTCAGATGTTAAAAGCACTTTCTGCTGTTTCAGAAGACTAGAATTCTGTTCCCAGCACCCATATAGGGTGACTCACAACTGCCTCTAACTCCAGTTCTAGGGGGTCTGAAGCCTTCTGGCTTCCACAGGCACCCACACACATATGGCATGTACTTTCACATAAAAGAGACACACATACACATGAGTAAAAATTAAAACTAAATCTTAAAAACAATAGAAACAAAAGAATCCACTTAAGTTGACAATAAAGGTTCTTATTACAGTCACTTATTAGGCATGGGCTCTCCTTTGATGTAAAGCATGAGCCCATACAGTTAAGAAAAGGTCTATTCCTCTGGTAGACCATGGCTACTGTGGCATAAAACAAATGTGAAACTGCAAATTAATTAATTATTGTAGTTATTAGTAAGTATAAACTGTAAGATTAGGCCAGCGGAGTAGCCGGCGGCTTGGCAGAGGAGCGGGCAGCCTGGCCCGAGTGCCTTAACCGGTTGCCTGATTTATCCTGGGGAAAGAATCCCGGGACCAAGGGTGGCCTACACCACCTGTAACCTAAACCCTGTTAATTAACATAAGTTTTTATATTAGGCCAGTAGAACTACCAGCAGCTTGGCGGGAGCTTCGCCTGGGTTCGAGGGGAGTCCGAGAGTCTGAAAGCCTGACAGCCCGGGACTGCTTGGACTGAGGGCCTAGAAGCCACCATAGTCTTTTCCCCAATAATTAAATACATCAAGACCTTTTAATGTTTCAACACTTAGCCCTTAGTTGGGCAGACTCTCAATTAGCTACTCTAAGTTAACCCGGATCACCTAATCCCAAACTGCCATGTGCCTATGATTACCTTCCAGAGTTCTCAAAGATGTCTGTCTCCTTCTGTGTTCTAGTGGAAAGAGAGCGATTCTCTGTGTGTGCTCAGGGTTCCTGTCTAATCTAAGGAAGTCCTGCCTTCCTATACTCTTTCTGCCCAGCTAATTGACCATAAGCGACTTTTATTAACCAATCAAGAGAATGCCTCAGAAGGGGCGGTAACCAGATCTCAGCATTCAACCTATCAAAAGCAATGATATTAGACCTTCTACAATACAAATGCTTATAGAAAATAAATATGTTGAATAGTTTTTGATGAGCTTTAATTCTTGCTTTGTCCCTTCTGCCTGGGGCCAGGTCTTCAGTAGTATGTCTTATATTGCCCCTCCTTCCATAGAGCTGTTTCTGGAAGCCACTATTGACTGACATTATAACTGTAGTTTCTTATTTTTTCAAGTGGAGAAGAACTATAAACTTCCTGGAAGTTGGGAGGCAAAGAAATGCAACATGGGTAATCACATTCTGCCTGTTTCAGTACCATCTATGGCTGCAACTGGATGTAGACCCCCTACTCCCTTCCTAAGCCAGCATGCACTACTGCTCTGTGCCTTAAACATCTGCCAGGGTCCTCCACAAGCTGCTTCCTTGGAGGCTGTGTGAAATGAGTCCCACATCCCATACCCTCAGCACCTCAACTCTACAGTCTACGGTATGCTCCAGCAATGGGAATATTATTTCCTCAGAGATGAATATTTACTCCTGGTTGCTTCTTCCTAAACATCTAAGAACAGCATCTGACAGGGAAGCCTAAGTTCTGGGAATCTGAAGGGCAGGGGTACATCTAATCAGCTGACTGGCAACACCTCCCCCCCCCCCTGCCCGAACTGAAGAACCTGAAGCAAAAAGCTTGCTGAACAGAGCCATGACCACTCAGAAGCCTGATGGAAAATCTAATTGCACAGTCAACCACATTATTATTCTGGCTAGAGTTGAAAAAATGCTAGACAGAGAGAGAGAGAGAGAGAGAGAGAGAGAGATATGCTGGAATTAGGGGTAATGGAGTAACAACTTGTTTTATTTGTTAATATTTCTGGAAGAATTTACTTAATGTTAAATTAAAGAATTTGGAGAGGAAAGAAAGAGCAATCTTCCCAGAAAGCAGAGAAAGGAAGGTAGATGGATGAATGGATCAACAGACAGACAGGCAAAAAGGCAGACAGACAGACAGACAGACAACAGTCAGGCAAGCAGGCAGACAGAAGAGAGAGGGTTGCTCAGAGAGGCACAGAATGTGGAAGGAAACAGAAATGCTGATACTAAAGGCAAAGTCTGAAAGAAAAGGCAGGAAGACAAGCGCACTCCCTGCCATTTTCATTTATTTCTAGGTGAGGCTCTCTTCGCCCTCTCTGGACTGATACTGTTCTTACACACATTTAATTACCATGATGGATTGCATACATACCACCAGAGGCCTTGTTCTCACTCGCCCTAGCTGCTAATGGCTGTAAATATGGCCTTTAAACAATAAGCAGGATTTGATGTGGATTTGCGTTCACCTATGTTAATGACATGCCAGGGAAATAGATTAGCTGCCTGTCTGCCTGTGACTGATCATTTCACCACTGACCCAGTCTGGCTTCCTCCAATATGACAGAGGACAGTGCCATGACTCCATGCAAACCTAGGTTTTTATGATCCAAAGAAACAATGCCAAGAAAACAAAGCATTTATGCAAGAGCTCCGGGTATGGTGTGGTAAGCAGCTTTAGCCCTGGGGACTCTTTCCAGCCTGGGGACTCTTTCCAGCCTGTCGTGAGCAACTTCGGGGAGGAAATAAGTACGGTTTTAACAGGAGGGAGCAAACAGAAAGAAGGGCAACTATGGGCTCCAAGCAGCAAAGGGGTTATAGTGTAACGAACTCCCAGACTGGGCACAGGGACTGCCCAGAGCTTCCTCTTCAGCAGGAATCAAAGTCCGGTTCTGTGTCAGGAGGCCACTGAAACCACCTGCTGCACAAGATAACAGGGGAAATCAACACACTTTTAGGAGGAAGGATTGTGACAAGGCTGCTCTCTCCAGCGTGGCTTGCAGAGCGGGTGGATTTTACAGGGAGACTGCTGGATGTCTGAAGTAGACTGAAGGAAGTCTGAGTCTGGGCCATTTGGGAGGGACTGTGATGGAAATACCTGCTCTGCGCCTGCAGAACCCATTTGTTTTGACTAGTGCTGCTGCCATTTTCCTTAAGGTTGAAGATCACAGGACTGGTAAAGCAGGGCCCTGAACAGAGGATATGCACTTTCTGCAGGCAGGGGAGGCCCCGCCCTCTGGGTACTGCCTGCCTTCTTGCACATCTGTATCACACATAGAATGATGTTCTTTAGAACAGAGATGTGCAACACATGTAGCTGTGCCTCTGACAGATAGAGAGGCCAGCCTTTGTGCCTCTCCTCTACTCAGTGAAAGCATTTGCCTTAGTTACTCTGCAATCAAATTCTTAAAAAAGAATTTGGAGCTGGAAAAGCCATTGGAAATTTTTGCCATATACCATTGGATATGTTTAATATTGCTAAGAGAACGACAAGACATTTGTGACTTACCAAAGTTTTATATAAAAGTGTACAACTGTTTCTTCTAGATTTTCATATCCACCTTCTTTTGAATTTTGATCTTATTCATTACAATATAGCCTTTTATGTGAAGAACTGTCTATAAACTCCTAGAAAATTCTAATAAAACCAAAATGCCTATAAAACTATAAATCATACTACTATTAATTTATGCAACTGTGATAATATTACATTTACTAGATTTATTCTTTAGTTTTTAAACAGCTATAATTGCAATGCAAGGACACATTCAATTTTAAAGATACTATTTCAAATTCAGTAAAGTACTTCCTATGTGGATTAGCTCACACTTAACAAATATGTCATACCCCATAAATATACCACATAATTAACCCATAGTATACACCATACTTAGCAAAAACGTCATGTACTCTGTAATTAACAATTTAAAATCTGTTTTCAGCTTTAAGGTCAAATGAACTGTTCACACAGGACAATAAAAAATGAGGCAGTTTCAAGTCTGTTTCTTTGTCCTTTAGGATCATTGTTTCAAATCTACTGCTATGATACAAGAGTACACAGGACAGACAATGGACAATGTTAGCTCAAGGGCTTCCAAAGCATCATGGAGAGATTTTTCAAATGAAAGCTTATTTCTACACAAGCAGGCAGCCTCTGGATTAATGCCCATTAAAAAATATAATATTTTTCAAAGGATTTATAGTAAAAGGTGCTGATTTGGTGTATTTCTGTATAGCCATATATGAATCATTAAAACTCAACAGTAATTGCAGCCATTGTGTAATATTAAATTACTAAATTTCTTCCCAAGGGAATAATATTTTCCTGTTTTAAAAAGAAGAGTTATTTATTTTTATTTTGTGTGTGTGAGTGTTTTGCCTCCATGTATGTAGGTACTCCACAAGCATGCCCAGTACCCCAAAGGGTCAGATAACCTGGAACTCAAGGTAGCGATGGGCCTAAGCTACCATTGAGCGCTGGAAACTGGACACAAATCCTGTCTGCAAGAGAAGTAAGCACTCTTAACCACTAAGCCATCTCTCTAGCCCAAAAGAATATTTCCTTTTCACACTGTTTAGAATTGGTGATAAGCAGAACCCACATCACATGGTTTTGTCATTATTTTGACATTTTGATAGACTTATTCCCTATGCTGATATTGGGTAGAACCCTCCAGCTGCTCTGCTCTTGCTGTGAATACACCTATTTTTCTTACCGGCGACCCCAGACTCACGGTAGTATCATCAGGAGCATCCCAGGCAGCCTCCGGTGACCCGAGTTGAGCTAGGAGGGCAACAGACCTGGCCAGAAGTCGCTTCCGCACTTTCCCAAGACTTTAAGGAAGAGTGAAAAAGCATATTGGGAATATGAGACAAAACAGATTTCAGGACGGAAGTGACTTGTCCAGTGCCCCATTGATTTGTCCAGTGGCAGAATCCAGATCAAAACCCAAATGTGATGATAAATCATGATTATAAACTTTATGAGACCTATATCAGCTAAGAGACGTGTCTTTGAATGGGTCTGTGACGTTTCCAGGAAGGACGGACTGATGTTAGAAGACAGACTTTTCCCCAGAGTGAGGGTTACCAAATGTAAAGTGGACCAGATAGATGGAAGGAAATCACAGGGGGGAAAGCCCTCTTGCTTGCTTGCGCACCTTCACATCTAGCGGTGGAATCTCCCTGGCCTTCAGTGCCAGGTTGGGACTGCTAAAACATCCAGCTCCACGGGCTAGGTTGCTACAGAAATCCCCGCCTCTCCAGCGTGCAGAAGGCCCTGTGAACTGTCCGGCCTGTATCAGTTGTAAGTCATTTTAGCAGATCCCTTTTGATAACATATACTTCTATTTGTTTATTCACTCCAGAGCTTAGTTTAATACACCAGACAAGGCTGCTGCTCACGAAGGAGGTCTGAATTACTGCCTGAAAGCGGTGCAGCAGAGCCCGCAGCAGCCATGGGAGCTGGCCAGATGCTAAGGGGCTTATGGCTCTACATTGAATAGATACACCCTCAGGGATCCTTCCTGAGTTCAAGACACTCACATCTTGGGCACCAACTCAGTTCCAACAGAGGGCTGTCATATGACTGAGGAGCTAGAACAAGTTTCACAGAGGATTTCTGGATGCCCCTTCCCCATTCTCACTTTCACCCTTCATATTCTCTATTTTTCCTCAGTTTTCCCATCTTGTTATTTTTTAAATATTTATTTATTCTTTCATTTATTTGCTTTATGTTTATGGATGTTTTTGCCTGCCTGTATGTCCATTTGTCAGGTGTGTATCTGTGCCCATGGAGTTCAGAAGAAGGCATCAGATACCCTGGAACTGGAGTTAGAGATGGTTGTAAACCTACATGTGGGTGCTGGGAACTGAACCCAGGTCCTCCAGAAGAGCAGCCAGTACTCTTAACCACTGAGCCATCTCCCCAGCTTCTATTACTTCCTTTTTAACCTACTTCTGTAAGAACATATCTGTATTTTCAGTGAGACTGCTGGAGCTATCACATTAAGTTCCAGATAATTTCTCATTTGAGACCTTCCATACAACATGCACCTCTAAAGGGCTGAGGAGTCCCTTTATGTCCTCTTTACTACAAGCTGGGGAACATCTTGTGTTTCTCTATCTCCTCCCTGCAACATTAAAAAAAAATTATAATCTGCCTCTCCATATGGCCAGAGTTTGAGTGAGGTTGTGCCTACTGGTTAGTAACAATCAGTACTCATTTATGACTGGTATAATCGTTTCCCTGTAGAGCGTACATTACACTTTCCAGCATCAGACCTCAGAAGGCTTTGTGTTGTATAATAAGTAGAAGATCTGGCAAAGAAAGCAAATCTGTCATCAACCTCCTCTCTCTCCAGTTCCAGGAAGAGCCATTTTGTCTCTTTTTTGTTTTCTGGCCTTCGCATATGGTCACAGACAGAAAGTACAGTGCTGGCCTTATGAGACTCCAGGAGAGGGCTGCCCACTGCTCACTGAAGGGACACAGAAAACACTTAAAGAGGCAAGGACAGCCCAGGGCTGTGCCTGTGTTGGTATACACCAAAGCTTGGAGGCTCTTCTCTGGATCCCACATGATGAAGACAGTAGGGAAGTTGAGAAGGCAAAGGAAGCGTCCTCGTACCCCACAGAGGAGGGGGACCAGGGTCACCAGCATCTTTACTACTGTCTTGTCTTTACTCTTTGACCTGTTTTAAACACATTGGGAGAAAGAATGTGTCCTTACGGTAACAAAAAAAAAGTGAGGATTAAGTTTAGTTACACATGATATTAGCTCACACAATGGACTGTAAGACAAACGAACTTGTTTCTCCCACTCAAAAGATTCGTTAAGGTTGCCAAGGCAACCCCAGTCATCAAGAAGCCAGAAGAATTGTATCTTTCGTCTTGACTCTTCAGCACCCGGCTTGTATCTTTAAGTTCACTCTGCTGTCCAAGATGGCTGATTAAACTCCACTTAGAGAATTTAAAATTATGTCCATTTGTCATTTAGAATTTCTTGTTTGAGTTGCTTTTCTCTGTTCTTTTCTCATTTTTAAATCGCTTCTATTTTCTAAAATGCATTTTCTTTTCCTTTATGTATGTGGTCATATGGAGGTTGTTTATTCAATATAGTCAAATATGCAAGTCTTTTTTTTCCAGCATATATTTTTTGCTACTTCAAAGAAAGACCTCTCATTCCTGAAGTAGAAGAAAGTCTAAATGATGTTGGAGAAAAATCTACATTTTGTTCTCATTGTTTAGAATTTTGTTTCTTGTGTTTATTTTTGGATATTATGTAAGGAAAAGCTTTCCAGTTGAAAACTGCTCCAACACTATAAATTTAATAATTTATCTTTTCTTCTCTGATGATGTTTGTATGTGTGTGCAGATGTACATATGGGAAGTACACATACACATGTTCATGTGTATGTAGAAACTAGAAAACAACATTGGCTGTCATTCCTCAGGTATCTTGTGTTTTTTAGTTTGCTAGGATTTTTTTTTTTTTGGTTTTTTGAGACAGGGTTTCTCTGTGTGTAGCCCTGGCTGTCCTGGACTCACTTTGTAGACCAGGCTGGCCTCGAACTCACAGTGATCCACCTGCCTCTGCCTCCCGAGTGCTGGAATTAAAGGCATGTGCCACCACGCCCTCCTCCTTGTGTTTTTGAGACAGGGTCTTTCACTGACCTGGAATTTTCCAAGTTAACTAGACTGGCTGACTTACTGCTGCCTCTCAAGACTGGAATTAGAAGCACACAACACCATGCCTGGGTTTTATTACCTGAGTTCTGGGCTTTGAGCTCAGTCCCTTGCATGTGTAAGGCAAGCACTTTATTGACTGAACTATGTCCTGAACTCTTCACTGATTTTTTTTTTTCAAGGTAGGGTTTTTCTGTGTAGCTCTGGCTGTCCTGGAACTCACTCTGTAGATCAGGCTAGCCTTAAACTCACAGAGACCTGCTTGCCTCTGCCTCCAGAGTGCTGGGATTAGAGGCGTGTGCCACCACCACTCAGCTTCCACTGATATTTTTGTAATGTATTTGTGTAGTGGTTATGTATCACACATGTATTGATACATTTCTCCATCTTTAATACTATTTCATTGATTTATTTAGCTAGTCTCATTTTTTTCTTTTTTTAAGATTTAGTTTTATTTTTAATTGCATGTGTGCATGTGTTCGTGTGTAGGTATGCACTTGTACATGCAAGTGCCCACAGAGACCAGAGGTCATCAGATCCCCTGTAACTGGAGTCACAGACAGTTGCCAGTCACCTTACCTGGGGACAGAGAATCAATCTCAGATCTTCTGTAAGAGCAATTCATAGTCTTACTCACCAAACCATCTCCCAAACCTTCTTGAAGTTTTTTTCTTTCAGTTCAGGGTTTTTTTTTTTTTTTTAACACATTGGGAATAAAACAAATCTGAGACTGAATTCTCCTATCTGTTCATATCATTTTGTTGTCCTGGTGCTAAATACGAGCCCAAAACTTGATAAGTGTTTGACAGTTCTTCAGGAAAGTGGGCTAAAAAGCATATGGTCTCTTTGGCTTCCAAGCTGGAGACTCTTGTTTGCACCGCTAAAGGAGCTAGATGTTCAGCTCTGATGCATTCCTCTGCAACAGAAAGAAAACTCCTAAAGCTAGTGAGTAAGATGGAATAAATTTTGAACTGGACATGCATGCATCCAGACACCCCACCACTGGTATCCATTTTCTGATATCATCAATGACTACACATTATTCATAATCATCACCTAAGATGATTGATGGCCAGATATCCCAGATTTTGATAATACAAGGGCATGAAGATGAGTGGGAGGAAAAGTCAGCTGCAGAGCTAGGAGACAAAGCAGGATGTGGAGCCATGCTGTGGTACATGCCTGTTACTCGCATTGTATAATGATCTAGTATGTATACTTCTTTCACGGAGTTCGTGTTAGCTGCTTTTCTCTGCAGGGCCAAGACAACTGAGATAAACAACTTAGAAGAAAGGAAAGAATTACTTTTGGTCATGGTTTTGAAGATTTTACTCCATGGTCTCCTGACTCAACTGTGGCAAAGCAGATCTTTGTAGGAGTGCGTTAAGGAACAAAAGCGGCTTGCCTTTACACTGCTGAAAAGCAGAGAGAGAAAAACAAGAATCCAGGGCCTTAATGTCCCCTCCAAGAACAGATTCCCAATACCACAGTTCCTTTCCCAAGAGTCCGCTACCTCTTAAGGTTCTACCTCCACCTGGTAGTTCCACAGATTGGTGGCCACGCCTTCAACTTGTGGGGTTTTGAGAGACAATCCAGATCCAACCTATAGGATGATCCTACAGTTTGCACATTATCTACAGCTTAGAGTATGGCCTTCAGCAAAGGTCCCCTTAACACAAGTTCTCATTCTGTACACAAGCAGTGTAAAGGTAGTCCGAGGTCTTGCACACAACATCTTGAAGTAAAGAAGGGTAGAAATGAAATAGCTCACAGCAAGCCTGAGTTAGATGCAGCAGTTTGTCTCTCTTCTATCTGTGAGAATGGGTCTCAGCTCAGAAGACAGGGAAGTAAAGAGGAAGGGAACAGTCCAGGAAGTGGTTATCTCAGGGGACCCAGCTTCTGACTACCACCCAATGCAATCATCAAATGTGCAGAAACATTTTTAGGCAATTTACAAAGCAACTTATAGACCAGCCCCAGTGAATGTTCTTCAATTCAAACAACCATATTCATATTCACTTTTCATATCCTATAAATCATAAGTTTCCTATCTGTGGAATTTTAAATTTTCTATAGAAGACTCCAGAAGCTTCAAGAACATGCACAGTACAATCAAAAGAATGCTTTCAATACTGAATTTTTTTCCCTATAGTAGAACTTTCTTTTGTGAGAAAGAAATTTCTAAAACATGCTGACTTTCTGGTTCTGACCATGAAGATTCACAAAATAAGATTATTGAGCTGCATGTAGTCAGCAGGAGGAACCTCCTGCCCAAACATTGTCTATACTCTCTTTGCCATAACTTTTCCAGAGTTAAACTGTGAATAAGCAAAGAGAGATCTTTTTATTATGCAAGGAAATCTGAGGAGGATATTTCTGATTGCTTGGCCTTCCTTTCCACAACTAAAATTAAATATTGATCCAATTGAATTCAAATAACGAGACAATCAGCTGCATACTCAAGGACACTTACTATTTAAAAATGTATCCTTTTCCTGTTGCAGAGTTGAGTGCCTCTGTGGATGTCAGCCAAGCAAAACAATTATTTTTCAAAAGGAGACCCATCTAGGCTACTCATTCATTCAAAGCAAGAAGTTGAACAGAGGATGGAGCAAGAGTTCCTACCCTTTGCTTAAAATTTCCTGTAATCCTGAATCCGTGATCAGGAATCACATTTTCAGTGAAACTGTGTCTGAACAAGATTCTCCCACCTCCTTCAATAATGAGTCACCTTGGACAGGACCCAAGACTAAAATGCCTGCATTATATTCCGCATAGTAATGGGTTAAGTTTATGTAAGGTCCCAGCTAATTATTCATAAACTTTTGCTTATTTATTTATTTATTTATTTATTATTTCTATTTCTTAACATGCAGGCTTGACTGGCATGCTCATGTCGATGGCTGGTTCCTCCTGCTTTATTGTGGTTTTCTGTTTTAATGTAAACTCAGCCTTGAAAGACGTTCATCTCCATGCCGGAACTGTGGACTCTGTAGACTTTCTTCCCAGAGTGTAAAGCAAGATCTTGGATTCAACTGGCCAACAGAAACATTAGCTAAATGAGGCTTTCCTCAAATGTCACTCATTCGTTCAGCAAGTCTTTGCAGAGCACCTCTTGGGCTCCAGGCACCAAGCTTGTCTGTGAATTCAAGGGTAAACCAAACAGATGTATGGATCGCTGCCTATAGGGTGGTTACAAAGTAACAGGGAAGAAAGAAACATGTTAATATCTATTCCAAGGCTGCCACTTAGCATAGACCTTGTAGAAGGATAGCATTTATTTTAAACAAAGTCCTAAAGGCTGGGATGGACTTGACAGAGCATCGGAAGGGAAGAAGTTAGAAGATGCAGCCTTTCTCCCCACAAAGCCTTCCTTCCCATCATGGCTTCCTCTTTTCTCTACAACCTCCTCTAGCACTCCGTCTGTTCCCCAGGACTTACCACTTCTTCATAAGCTGGGCCGCATTGTTCTCAGATGGTTCATGTGGTTAAACTTGTTTTGTCAACCCGCTGAGGACAGAAGGCACGAACCCCTTTTGTGCCCTTCGAGTACCACATCTGCTGCAGTGCAGGAGCAGAACTGATGAGGGCAGTGTCGAAATAAACTGAAGATGGACATCGGTCCCAGCAGGGCAGGTGAACATCCTCGGCTAAGCTGCTTTGTTATCTATCTGCATCTGCTCACATTAGCTGAAATGCAAATAGATAGGCCCCATCTCTCTCTGTTCTATTTAGCATTTATATGACACCTTTCAACGCAGAGAAATGAGTAAGTGGAACCAGAGGTGGCTGTTCTATGTGCTCATCCCCTTCTCTCTCAGCTGTGGCCAGGCATCTGGTCCCCACCTGCCCCCCCATCTCCTCCTCCCCCAAAGGAGCAGGCCGCACGCACCACTGTTTTTGCTTTCAGCACAGCTCTTCCCACGGAGCTGCACACTGTTGAAAGAATGCATTGTCCGTGTGAAAGGGAGAACGAACACGGGGAGTGCACTACAAATCTGAGCTGCTAAGTGATAAATGAGCAATGAAAAGGATCTTGACATCATTAAGGTGTTCCTGAACATGCTGTCTGCTGCAGGATCCCCCAGAATGCCACTGTGGAAAGTCAGGAGTGCTAGAAGGCTGTGACCAAAGCCTGACTTGGGAGTTGCCAAATGGATGGGTGGACCAGTGCAACTCGATGGGTTTTTTCCTGGTTCTGTCAGCTGGGGATGTAGACATTTCATAGAAACCGATAGGCTTACATCTCTGCAAACCTTCTCATACTTGCTTTTCAACTGCTCAAAGTGTTTTCGCAGTTTGAGGTAGAGCCCCAGCATCACCTCCCACCTTAGGCTCTGGAAAAGTCTCCAAAAGTCCCAGCACATCTGGAGCAGCCCCTCTCTAGAACCCATACCACAGGCTCCACAGCTCTCAGATCTACCAGCACCCAGCACTAGTGTGAGCTGGGACAGACCACCCACTGACTGGCAAGGCAGCTTTTCTAGTATTGATGAAACTAGCCAGTACCAAAGCGACATCTTTTTAAAATCCTTAACCTCTTGAAGACTCCCTGGCATGCTAGACAAACAACCCATCTTCTCACCTACTGATGCTGCAGCACCTCAAACTGCCAGAGAAAAACCTGTGGGGAAGGTAGTGGGACAACATATTAATTTCCTTCACAGCTTTTGTGTAGTCATTAAAGAAGGAAAATGGTCCATTGCTCCATAAGGCATTCCCCAGCTTGTGGCCCACAGAGGTGAGATTGTACAGCCTATCTCATGGTGAGTGGAAGTGTGTCTCGACTTCAGCCTCAAACCATATGGGTACAAAGCCTGGTTCCATCTCTTTCTAGCTATAAGGCCTTGGTCCAGTGTGGTGGTCAATCTTCATTGTCAGCTTGTCTAGATTTGGAGTCACTTAGAAGATGCATCTCTGGATGCACCTGTGAGAGTGCTCCATAGCGGTTTAATTGAAGAGGATCCCCACTGAATGTCAGCATCACAATCCCATGGACTAGGATCATAGACTGAAGAAAAAGTCAATAAAGTGAGTGGAATCCCAGCATGCATCTCTCTCTCTCCTTCCTCACTACAGATGCAATATGAGCAGCTGACTCATGTTCCCACCACTGTGAAGGCTGTATCTCCTTAAACTGAAAGCCAAAATAAACTCTGCCTGCCTGTCTTAAGTTGCTTTTGTTTGGCATTTTATTACAGCAATGAGAAAAGTAAATTCACATAGCAAGTCACTTAGCATGCGTGTCAGATTTCCTATTGCTAAGTCAGGGGACATGACGTCTCCTGTCACATAAAATACAATGACCAAACAATGACATAGAGAAGGTCCTCAGCAGAGTGCCTGGCACCAAGAAGAGATGTAGCAATGGTTTATTATTTATTGCAGGTCTACTGAACATGCCACACACTGAAGCATATGCTTTCCTCAGTCCTGTCATTCAACCCCGCAGCTCTCCAAGGCAGGGTCCGCATTTCCGATGATGCTTCCATGCCATTCATTTTGTTTCCCTAAGAGAAATATTTTTTCATGTTACTGGCAATTCCAGTCTGCAATTTTCTACTGAAAAAAAAAATTACTCCAGAATGAGTGCTTCCTACATGGAACCTTTCTCTCTTAACTCGACAAAGGGAAAACGTAAGGGCAGGCCTTGACTGTCCATTACTAAGAAATTAACTGTAGAAGGAAGTCCTCTCGGAAGAACAGTTTCTCTTTCTAGTTACGTTTGTTTTCCAAGCCCCTACCATTTCTGCCAAATTTTAGAGATTTGCTCGTCACTCATCTGTGTCATATCGCTGTCTTTTTACTCATTCTGTCTTCAGAAATGACAAAATGGTTATCACAGATCCTTGGCAGTTTCCAGGTTACCAAACAGGAGAGTGGAACAATTGATTATATTGGCCCAGGCCAGTGGTGGAAGACGAAGAGTAATGTGGGCCCAAGTAGCCATCGCTGCTGCAGCTTTGCAAAGCATAAAAGTGCAGGTTGGGCTAGCCTGGGCCCATGGACTCTGGAGAAAGCCAATTTAGACTTGGATAGACCCTTCTTCCGGTCCAGCTTCTCAGAGCTCAGTGCTGCTACCCCTGACACTCTGACAAAGTGGACAGTACCTATCCTGAAGTGAATTCTAACACCAGCTACCAAAGAGCCACCATTGGCCCCAAATGTCCATATTAAATGAACATGGCTGACATTTATCAACCACTCTCTGCCATGGTAGAAATGATATTCTGGCTTCCATTCAGACCCAAGGCCAGAAGCATGTAAAAGCAGGTTTTATTTTCCAGGTTATGAAAACGAGAAAAAAAAAAAAAAGAGCTGAGTTCAAGCAAGCTTGAAACCTCACGTACAGCTAGCTGCACGACTTGTCTGTGGCCGGGATGAACTCTGAAGCCAGGTCTTCGTCTTTGGCCTTATAGCCATTGCCTGAGGATGAAAGGAGAGAAAAGGAAAGCCCCAGAAGTAGGGGAGGGCTGCAAACAGATGTGTGAGACCTGTGACCAGGGATCAGAACCTTGTGCTCCTTTAACACCTGGCAAAATATTGCAGGTCTCAGGTGGCCTAACCATATATTCCTCTCCTGGCCTGCTTTGACAGATGAGGTCCACGAGCCAAATAAGCCTCCTTATTTCAGAACCAATGTGCAGTCCTTGTTAATCCTTAGGTGGTGGGTGTCCGGTACTGGTTGGTTGATTTAAGGGATTGGCCAGCCCATAGGAATCTGCCCATAAACCAGCCCCCTCTTCTCTGGGCAATGAGGAGGCACAATGACCTCCTCATACCATTTGTCTCCCACTGCTTGTTCAATCTCTTCTCAATGGAAACATCCATACAAGTAAACATAATTTTGCAAAGAAGAAAGCTTAGGCACAGAGAAACCCATCAGCTAACTTGATGTTTCAGAAATGCTGTTGAAACTGGTCTAGGGAGAGAGAATCCAGGTAATGGCTCCATTCAAAGAATCCCTGGTTGTGTCTCAGGGGCTGCCAAGGTCAAGGCCTGCTTGACTGCACCAGTACACAGATCCTGCGCAAGGGGCAGATCCCAACAGCTGGGAGTGGCCAGGAGACGAGCTCTGAGATATGTGAGTGAGAGTGGCTCTGACTGCTACTGAGAGGCAGGAGCCACGCTCAGGTTTCCTCTGGCATTGACAGTGCAGCAGTCACCATCAACTTACCAGCTTTTCCTGGCAATGCCTGGGCCTCAGGATTGCACAGCCATCTCATCAATGAAAACCCGTAAGCTTAGGGGGAGGAAAAACTAAATAAAGAAAACCACACGCACAAAAAAAGAGTAACTTCATGTTGCCTGTGAGAAACCTCAAAAAAAAAAAAAAGTCAAGAAGTGCTGAGTCAGGAAATTCTGCCCTAATAGCTTTTGTTGGAAACATTCAACATTTCAACTTTATCTCGTCTTTTCTTTCAGGTAGATCTTCCTCAGAGGCATTCAAGTCCAACAATGCCATCATTCAGGGCTTTGGGTTCCCAGAGAGCTCGGAGCTGAGTCAAGGCCAACATATGCCTGGGGGGGAGGGGGGAATTAAACATGGAGTAGATTTCTTACAGCCTACCTGAATTGAGGGAGAGATGAATTGTATGTCACATGCCAATATCTTGCTGTCCTCTTGTCACCAAAATGAGTGATTGATTGATCATTTCCATTAGGTAGGGACTGCTGCGAAGGTACATCACAAAGTTAAAGTTTCAAAGATTCTGAATAAGAGGCCACCAAGCAGAGCCACTTAGGGGTGAGGAGGGGTGGCTCAAGCCTGAGGACCCAAGTTCAATCCCCAGGACCTAGGTTTTAAAAAATGAGCTGGGCAGAGGCAGAGAGATAGGAGATCCCTGGGGCTCGTTGGACAGCCAATCTAACTGAATTGGCAAGCTCCAACTTCAGTGAGAGGCCCTGTTTCAAAAAGTAGAGAGTAATAAAAGGTTTTTAACATGAACCACTGACCTACATGTACACATGCATACACACACACACACACACACACACACACACACATATATATATATACACAAATTATATATATATATACAAATAATATATATATATAAATAATAAGTAAGGTTGAACTATTTGGCTACATGTGAGCAGCATGGTGGGTTATACCAATAACCCAGCACTTGAAACACCAAGGCAGGAAAGTTGTGAGTTCAAGCTCTACGTGAGTTACAAATGGAGACTTTATCACACACACACACACACACACACACACACACACACACACACACAAAGCCAAAGAAGGATTGTATCATTGGACCCTCACAGGACAAGAATATGGCAGCCATATTTCAACTGTCCTCACACCTCAGTCTTCCCATTGGGGTCGCAGGTCATACCAATGTGACAGTCTTCCTGTGCCAGTTGCTTCCCTATGAATGTTAGTTCCCTGAGTATCCCCACCATTTCCTCCGTTTAGTGTCTCACCTAAGTGGGATTGCTGCCTTACCTGACGCGTCAGCAGGGAGGAAGTGGGGTTGGGTAGTGTACACAGGGAGGGAGAACCAAAGAAGACATAAGTAATCCAACCTGGTGTGCTCAAACTGGCTGGCAACCTACTTGCCATGTGTTGTTCCTCATTCAGAGATGAGAAAGGCGTTTTCAAAGCAGAGCAACAAATAGCGAAGAAACTAGAGGCACAGTCTCTCATCACCATGTTCATGTCCAAAGATGAACTCCAGAAAGGAGATTCGCCAGCTCCAGGTTGGCACCCAGCGAGCCTTAGTCTGGCAAAGTTCATCCTTAATTCTTACATTTGATCAATGAGTCCATTGTTCTCAAACTTGAGATGAGAAATAATATGTTCAGGACAAAAGAAAAGCTAGTGCCAGAGGTGATCTTTGGCCACACAATCGTCATGCTAGAACAAACAATACATCCATCATCCCTACATGCTGACTTGAAAACAGCGTGTTAATTGACCAAACATGGTGAGGTCATCATCCCTGGACATAGGAGTGGAAGGAACAGGGTGAGCCAGAAACCTTGGCCCTTTCCAATTGACAAATATGTGCAGAAAATTTCACTGGAGATATGACCAAGGAGACAGAACTCATCAGAAAGGAGAGCTGTGAGCACAGTGCAGGATCCACCAGCTACGGGACCGTGGTACAAAGGCTGTGCTGCAGGTTTTACTCATATGCAAAAGAATTTCCATGCTTCTCTTCGGGAGCCATATTAATGGATTCATTGCCTGGGAGTGAAAGGGAGGGAGACATTTGATGAGGACCTTCCCATGTGCTTCTTCGCTGTCTGCAATCTTTCCAACTCCTCACCTTACAGAGAACATTGTGAGCTGATAAACAACTCACACCCAAGGACCAGTCATCAAATCAACTTACTGGGCTGATTTAAAGCCAAGGAAGTGGATAGTTTGCTTAGTCCTAGTTTATATGTGAACACAGTCTTTGACAGTGTGACCAACAATGAATATGTTGTGAACCAAAGGAAATCAGTTTATCCTTTTGCCATAAGCTCTGGGAGAATGCCACTGGTAGTAGCCTATAGAATAATGATTAATATTTAATATTGATTCATATGATTACTAATATATATATGTAAATGGATTAATTATTCTATTAATATTAGTGCTGATTATTAATATAGTGACAGTTATTCCTTAACTTGCTATTATATAAATAAAAATCACATAGACTTGTTATGTTTAATATAAGCCTAAAACAATGCAGCAAAGCAGATAATTAACCCTCTAAGCTATCTTGTTTGCTTCCCAACCCAAACCCCCATAAATACTTGCACATGTTTTCCATTTGGGCTACTTCTCTCCATCATGCCAATCCTCAAAGCAAGCTCCTCTCATGCTTCTGGCTCATGCTGATCCATCTCGACCTGCTCCTTTCTTCCTCCTTCTCTCTCCTCATGGTCCTTCTGCTATCCCCAAGCCCAGGAACCTTAGCTCCACCTACCTCTCTTCTGCTCAGCCCAGGGAGAATTAGGATGGAGGTCAAGGTCTACACAATATCATTATGAATACATGAGAATTTGCTGGTAGAACAATAAGGATCTTGGGGGGCAAGTAATTAACATAGAATATGCAGTAGCTCCAGATAAACCCCACCAGTAGCCTCTGTTCACTCCACAGCTTTCCAGGATGCTCCCATGAGTACATGTTTCATTTTGAAAGTCAAGAGGCTTCCTGATATTAAAAGGTATTATTCAAAGGCTGGCAAGATGGTTCAGTGAGGGGGCACGTCCAAGATCTATGCATTACATCTATCCAAATCTGCTATCCTGGTGACCACACTCAGGTGCTGAGGTGCACACAGTCTACTCTTTATATATGGGCTTCAGAACAGGTCTGCACAGGCTCTGGAGGAACCTGGGCATTCTGGGAAACCTGAACACTTAAAATAAGATAAGGCAAAGGAGACAAAGGTACATGAGGAAATGTGCTCTAACTCCAGGTTCCTTGCTCCATGGAGAAAAGCATGCTGGAAGAGTTCCAAAGAGGTCATTCCCACAGTGTAGAAGGGACTACACTTGAGGTCAGTTCTGATGAGTAAATTCTTATCCGTCCTTCACCTGAATTGACAGGACGCCATAGGAAGGGGAGGTCAAATGCTGCAGGGCTGTTTCCTGAAGCCCTCAGCTTGTCACTCAGTGACTTTCTCTTTCCATGAATCTGCATGGGCTGATAAAGGACAATGGGTCTGCTCAGTCTCCTCCAGATGGAAATCCATGCATTATAACATGAAAACGCTCATTGCCTACTGTCTTCTGCTTTAGGACTTCAGGTAGTATCCAGAGACGTCCAGCTCCACCATTTTTATAGTGTAGACCCATAGTCTTAGCATGGCAAGAGATTTCAGCTCAGCAACCACGTTTTACATGCCCACAGTTTAGCACTGTTAGGAGGGGGAGAGGTATATATATGTGAAACATATATATATGTATATATATATATATGTTTCACATATGGGTGGTTTTCAAACCGGCTCTATTGTGCAGTCAAACCCCTACCGAGGAAAGCAGGGAGCCTCTGGGGAAACATGCCTGTCCCCACTCTCACGTGTAACCGAACTTTTAAATTATTATTTATTTAACACTTATTTATTTATTACTAAATTCACTTATAACAAACACCAACAATTTCTTAACTATTAATCCTATAAATTCCTACAACCCCTTTAACCTATCCACTAAACCTATTGATAATTATAACAACTACTTTCATAACCTTTTAGAAAGATACAGTCTCTGGGGCAGGTCCTCAGTCGTCAGGAACATAGTCTTTGTTGTAGATTCTTTAACACACTTAGCAGTCCTTTTTCTGGATCTCTCAGATGTAGGTTCGTCAGGGTAGTTGGTTATTGTAGTCTCACCTTAAATAAGGCTTCATGCTTTCTTCTCTGTGGGAGACCCCAGCCGTCTGCAGGCCAACTTACTTCTTTTGAATCAGGAACTCAGCTGTTCTGCCTCAGTCCTTAAAGCCAGGCACAGTTTCCCCTAGGCCACTGATCGGACAGATCAAACCCCTCCAGGCAAAAGCTGAGCCACAGGGTCCAGTCCTTGGCCTTTTGGTGTCTTGCTCAGGCTTTCTTTGCTCATCGGCTTCTTTCTGCTTCAGGGAGAGAGCTGGCCATCAACGGCCAGCCCTTTTTCAGCAGGACTCTTGGAGCTCTCTAGCATCAGGGGCCTCTTCTCCTTCTGGGCTCCATGCACTGTCCTCAAATAGGAGGAACTCTGTTTTAGCTTAATTTGGGCTGCACCCACTTAGCAGCTGAAAACAATGTCAGGCCAGATACTTTGTTTCTTCAAATCCATTAAATCTTTCCTGTTTTCCTGACTTCAACCTTGTTTTTCAGTCTATTGAGTCTTTCCTGTTTTTGCTGACTTCATGTTGATAATGCTCTTCAGGCCCCGAATTAAGAGACAGTATCAGAAACTCCTATATATTTTCTAAATCTAATTTATCTAACCCCTACACTCACGTTCAAGCAAAACTCTTGTACTGTTATGAGTATGGCCATTTATTTCAAATCAAAGAGTAAGTATTCTTGTCTATCTTCTTAGAGAAGATGAATTCATAAAGAGAGCAGGAGTAGTGTGGAACTGGTGGCCCGGACTGAAGTTCTGGTCTTGACACTTTTAATTGTGTCTTGATGGTCAACTTTATTGGATCTGAAGTAAACTAAGAGACACTTAGTGGGACTGTAAATGCATTTCGAGGAAGGTCAGCAGAGGTTAGGAGACCCTCCCCAGAGTGGGCAGGGCCCCTCCCCAAGAGTGCGTGACACCTGCTCCAGTTCTGGCTCAGACCTAAAGTCCTGCCTGCGTACCTTTGCCCCTTGCTAGTAAAAGCTCATATCCCCTTGTTGTCCCTGCTGACGCCAGAATTCAACTTCTTCAGCCTCCCAAGATGAACCAAAGAAACAGTGACTCTCCAGGAACCATCCAAGCCTTCCCAACCAGACTGGGATTGCTGATACATCTAGCTTCATGGATTAAACAACTACTGAGATCCCAGCCTCTCTGGCACACATCAGTCAATGTCGGACTAACCATTCCTCAATGCATAAGCCAATCAAATAAGTCTATATACTCATTTGAGCAGTTCTGTTCCTCTGTAGAGCACTGACTGGCACAATGGGTTTTGTTTGGAAACAGGAAATATTAAGAGTGCCTGTCTGCCTGCTTCAGTGGGCCTAGGAGCACTGTGGTAAGTACTCAGCTCTGAGCTGGTAGAGTTAAGAAGCCAGATACTGAGTATGAGCAACAGAGAGTTTGATGAAGGATCAGTCTCAAGTCTTCCAGACCCATAGCTCTGTGACCATAATAATAACAATGCCAAAACCCCCATAAGGAAGAAGTTTTTAATACTTTAACAATGGCTACTTGGTATCTGATGGGCAGTTCCCACATGCCGGGCGCTATGCCGAGCACTCTGGCTTTCCTCTTCCAATGCTGCTCATGTTTTCTGAGAACCACTATGACACCCAGGGTCTGTTCCTGCATACCAGCCTGCTACATGGACTGACTGAGCTTATATTTCTGTGCATTAATACATCTAATTCCCACTGGGATACCTGCTCTCCAAAGCAGGACTTTCTGAATGTAAACTAACTGTCTTGAGAACCATGGCTTGAGTCTTCGCTCATCCTTAAGATGGCATGCTCTGCAAAGTGGGTGGGGCTTTCTGTAAGCATAAGCCCGCCTGGGATCTGAGCCCAGGCCACTCACCCAGATTCAGCACAGCTGCCCACACTTGGCCCCCCGTGATCTAAGCACGTCCTGTTCCATGAGAACTGGGTTCCCCATGGCTCCAGTTCTGTCTCCTTAGCAAGCCAGCCTGGCTGGTAGTGCCTTTAAGCTACAACAACCATTTAATCATTTTTTCATGCTTTGTTTAGATCAGGAATTTGGGGAGGACTCAGCAGGGTAGTTCTGGCTTGCAGATTACATTAGCTTTATATCACTGTAACAAAACACCCAAGACAAGCAACTTATAAAGAGAAAAAGTTTATTTTGGCTCCTGATTTTAGATGTTTCAGTCCATGACCAGTTGGACCCTTTGCTTTGGCCCTGGTCAGAATACCATGGTGGGAGCTTATGGCAGAGTAAAAATATTCACTTCACAGACAAGACATGAAAAAGAGACTGGGATTCCACAATCCTCTTTGAGGAGACAGTCCTAATATTCTAAAGTTTACCACAAGGCTGCACTTCTGAAAGTCCCCACCATCCCCCAGTACCTCCAAGCTGGAACCAACCCGTAATCCTGTGGGCCTGTGGAGCACAATCCAGTTAAAACAATAGCACTGTCCCTCCAACAGACACGTTTGTCTTTATGCAGTCTGGGGCCTCCCTGTGATAATTCCATGGGCTACATTGGGCTTTCCCCTGGCATGGCGCTTTCAGGGCAGATGAAGCCTCACATGATAACTAGAAGCTCAGCACTAATGTTCCAGTGGACAAGGCAGAACTGTAGCACATGGTCCAGTCTTGGGAGTTACATAGTATTGCTTTTGGAAGTTATAAGTTGCCATGATACAGAGATGAATGGTGACCACCATTCCCTGGGCTGACTATTACAGAGACAGTGGGAAGAAAAACACCATGCTGGTAAGAGAGAGCACTGCAGCCGCCTTTGAGAAATACAATGGGCAGTGTCTTCAGAAGAGGACAGCCGATGATTCAGAATCACCCCTATGACTCCATGATCATCAGATCTGCATGGCAAGGGCAGAGCTGACCTGTCTTCTGTGATGGTCTTGATTTCCGACTCTCTCCCCAGTTCCTCACGGTCATACTGGAACCTCCTGATATTCTCCCCTAGTCGATGGTGGGCACTCCCAGATGCATGCTATCCCAATGATTGCCATACTGACCACAAAGACACACCATGGCCTAATCCATATCTGCCAAACACCACAGAGAGGGCCCTGTCGCACTTAAACCCTTGTCCCTCAGGAATTCTCCTGCATTGCGCATTCTAGCCCAAACTGAATTCTAGATCCCATTGGAATGAGCACTTAGCACCTCTGGCTGCTCCCCAAAGGCCCCAGGCCTCATGGTTGTCACCTCTACAGATACCTCAGCCCTGAACAATGGTCTGGGCTCTCTTATCCATTCTATGTAAACATGGAGCTATTTATTCCATCATCTGTGTCAGCAGTTAAAAACAAAACAAAACAACAACAAAAACTTTGTGTATATCTTGCCACACAGCAGCCAAGTCAACATCTAAAAAAGATGGAGAACAGAGACGTTTAAGCGGGATGAACCAGGACCTGACCTCTGTAATTGACCAGAAGTGTAAACTCTAAACAAGTTACTTAGTCTGCAGAATTCCTGTCACATGAGGCTGAGTGCCTTGTCAAGCTCTCAGTATGTATCCTCAGGCTCAAATAAGATACAGTCTATGAAAATACATTGAAGATCATACCACACAACAACAAAGCATGTTGTTGTTTGTTGCAGTTTCTGCCACTGCTGTTGTTGTTCTTAGCGTGGCACTCTTCTCCAGGGACTGTGCAACCATCAGCCCAAATATGCCTATCCCCTATTGATCACCTCCCTGTACGTTCAACAGGTCGTTCACTCAGTTTTCTCCTTTGCATCCTACCTGAAGAGACAGGCTCAGGAAGAGCCATCTGGTCTACTTTCTCAGCCCTCACTGCTGAAGGTATGTAGTAGGCAATTTCAGTCTCTGTACAAACTCTTGCGGATGCCAATCTAACACTTTAGGAAGCTCTAAGAGGTGGGGTTGAGGCCAGTCTCTCACACACACACAGATACACACACACACACACACACACACACACAAGTTGTTCTCCCTTGCAAATGACCTACACCAGGCCTCCTACTGTGGCTCGAGTGTGGTTTGTCCTTCAAAGGTTCAAGTCTTCGTGGTCCCAGTATGGAAGCATTGGGAGGTGGTGGAAACATCAAGGTAGAACTAATGGGTAGTTAGATTGATTTTTTTCTATTCTGGTTCTCTCTCTCCTTCCTTTTGTCAACAACTCACCCCCCCCCCGCCCCACAACCCTCGGTCTCTCTTCCTCTCTCTGTGATATCTTCTTCAGGTGATCACTGACACTACCTAGCTCCATGACCGGAGCAGACACGGTTGCCATGCTCACAGCCCAGAACTATAAGCCAAATAAACCTTTTTACTATGTAAGTTGTCTGGCGTCTGATAGTTTGCTATATCAAATGGAAAACATACACATTCTAGCAGCTCCTGTTCACTCTACTATATCCCATGTTCCTGGAAGGCAGGTGGGGAGAAAGCAATGAGGACAGGCCAACACTCTTGGATGGACAGCAGCTAGCTTTGGATCCAAAAGCAGAGACAGGAGCAGACGCCTCATTCCTCTCCCAGAAGTCTCTGCCAGGCCACCCCAGGGACTGATGTCCAAGGATGCTGTGTCTCCCACCTGTTTGGACTAAGCCTTGTCAGAAGAAACGTTTTCAATAGTACAAACTTGATGTTTCCAGGCTCTGTTTGTTTTGGGAGGTGTTTGTTTGTTTCGTTTTGCTTTTCTCTTTACTCTGATCTTTCTTTCTCACAGAAGAGGAAGCTGGCCCAGTTCTGAAGGTCTTGGCCCATTAGGATGCTTCCTCCCTCGTGTGTGTGTGTGTGTGTGTGTGTGTGAAGGAGGAGAGGACGATACATTCCCAACAACAGTAGCACTGTAAAGGGTTGAAGTGAAAGGCTGAGTTACTTTGCATTCAGAAAATTCAAGAGGCAGGAACCGGTAAGGAAGTGCCTGACAGAGATTCGAAGACAAGATGGGAGTCTCACCTCCCTGGGTTTGAAACCTTTAGAAGCCTATCCTTAGTCGCCAAAGTAAGGGTGAGGGTGGAGGAAGAGCAGAGACATAATCCTTCTGTCCCTTTTCAGTTTCTTATTCCTGAGCTACCTCCCCCAGCCCTCCTTGCCTAGAAAATCTATCTGGGGTCGAGTGGAGCAGAGTCATGGTCCACTGCTGTAGTGTTGTGGTAAGGGGAAGAGTCCCGGAGACCTGGCCTCAGCTGAAACACTTGGCTGACAGGAGGGGGGGGGGGGAGTGTCTGGAGGGAGGGACAAGAGGAGGAGGAGACAGAGTAGGGAAGAGGGTAACAGGAAAGGGTCTGGAATGTGAAAAAGGAAGCAGTGAGCAGAGTGGGCCAGAGCACACAGGAAGTGAAGAAGCGAGGGCCCAGGCCGGAGGGAAGAGGAAATGGAAGGGAAAGAAAGTGAAGAGGCTTCAGATGACATGAAGATGGGGTGAAAACGAATAAAAAGAAGCTTAGCTTTGTAGGAGATTAATAGAGGGATGGGGTAACAAGAGAAAATGGAGGGGGGGAATCCCTAAAGTGTGAATGGGTCCTGCCAGCCCTAGAAATCAACCTCCACATATGCTGGTCTAAGGAGCTCATCTCTACCCACTCTGAACCTCAGCTTTACTCTGTTCCACTGGGACTCCTAAACAGGCCAACAGAAAGTATGCCATCCTTGGTGTCCTTTCCCAGGTCCTAAACCTGCCTCAGGGTCACAGGGCTCTCCACCTTGTCTACACCAGAGAATTTCCAAGAAAACAGTTTTTTCCTTTTTATTTTTAACTAGTCCTTTGAGAATTCCATATGGTGAGTTTTGACTATATTCATCCCTCCCCAACTCCTCTCAGATCTACTCTCTCTTTCCCTACCCACCCAACTGCGTGTCTATTTTTTTTTCACCCATAGAATCCAATTTGTGCCTTCCACATATTCGTGGATCTGTGACTTTCCACTGGAGCGTGGCTGGCCTATCAGGGGCATCACTCTTAAAGAAAACGAGATTTCCTTTTCCCAGCTATCAGTTTCCAACAGATCCTCAGCTATGGGTAGGATTCTGCATCTACCTCCCCTCATCATGCTGGGATTTGGTCTGGCTTGAGCTTACCTACGGTTGTACAACCATGGTGAGCTCATAGGTGTAGCTACCCTATTTGACTAAAGGACACTCCAGGAGAATGTTTTTAAGCACTTATTTTTGGGCCCCTGTTTAGACTGGTGTCGTCAAAGTTTCTTGAGAATGGGACCTACTAGGGATTGAAAAGCATACCCAGGGAGGTTCGTGGACAGCTAGAGTCCAAAGTCTTTAATATAACTCAACTGCAGTATTCGGTTCTGTGAGGGCATAGTGGGCTTTCTGCCCTTCATGAATAATATTGTTTCTACAGGAAATGTGTTTAGGTTTTAACTCCAGATGTTGGGCATAAAGCAGCCCTCAACCCCATGTACCACCCACCCACCCACAGACTGCAATGTTCATGGGACTAGGAGGAAAGACTCTGATTGAGTGTCCCCTCCAGGATCCCCACAGAGGGCCCACATTCTCTCCCCAGTGTGGCAAGGACCAGGAGATCAGTCATGCGTGGAAAACTTGGATCCTTACAAGTCAAGGAGTTCTTATTTGAAGCTGAAAGAAAAGGGCAAAAACTGTCAACAGCAAGTAACAGAGGAATGGGGGCGGCATAAGAAATGGAAGAACCCTCGAGTCGAGTTAATAAATAAAGAAGACACATGTCTGGAAATGACGTTGAAAAGTGGCTTAACAGTTCCATACCGGGAAATCAGCTGTGCCAAGAGCTAGAGAAACTGGCGTCTTCAACTGTCTTGACTCATGTTCAAGCTGCCAGACACCAAGAGATCATTCCAATCAAACGAATACCGCCACTTCTGGCTGAGGGAGGGGGGCTGCAAAGAGAAAGAGCTTAAAAACTAAGTGTACAAGAAACTCCAGCCCATATGGAAGGGGCCATCAAAGGGCCCATGATCACAGCCTCACCATGGCAGTGACCAATGGTCCAAGTCCCTGGGCCTCATCCTTTGAACTCTGCCAAGATTTGTACATAGTAAGTAGGGTGCTGCTTATGCACACAGGGGACACCTGGGGGACAGTCGCCAAAGACACAGAACTTCATGAATCCTTAAAGCCAGTGAGACAGAGCAGCACAGGCCAGACAGTACAGCCAAACACACCATTCCTGTGTCATAGATAGGAATGAACCAAGAAACTCAATTATGCCCACATCTGCCTAGGGAATATTGTTTAAAGGAAGCTGGTATCTGATGGCAGATCAGACCAGGGCTCTCTGGCCAGCAAGCAGTCAGGGCAGGAAGCCCTGGCACCAGGTACTGGGGCAATGTTCACAGAGCAGAATCCCACCTCATCCTAAAAGGGGGGTGCAGATCTTCAGCCGGCCATGAGGGTGGCCATTCCTGAGGCACAACTCGGCTGGACAAGAGCAACAGAGGCTCCGCTCTGTCAGCCTCCCTCTCTTACTCTAATTAGGAACAGAGCAGCTCACTCCTTCGCCTAAATTCTCTTCTTTTCTTCGAGTCGGGCTCCCCAGCTATGAGGACCAGAGAGAGGTCTTTGTGTGCCATGCCCTCCCAGAATGGGGCACTTACAGGGATACAGGAGGAAGAAGGAAGATGGTAGCCCAGCAGGGGCTGGGGGCATGCCCAAGACATAAGAGAATAACCACCACCTGAGCATGAGGCAGTTCCAGGGAGCTGGTCTTCTTGTCCTCCATGAATGGCTGACTGTCCCAAGGATGTTCAGTCCACCACTGTTCAGGTTCTACAGACACAGACACACACACACACACACACACACACACACACACACACAAACACGTGTGCACAAGCAGACACGCACGCAAGCACGCAACTTACTTATTTACCTCACGGCTTCTGCCTTCTCACAGCCCTGTCGGTCACAGCATCTCACTACTTGTCCCCTTTCTGTGTTCCTCTTAGCTTCTAGACAACTTCAAAATCTGCCATTCCAACAGTGACACAAAGTGCTGGCATTGTCTTATAAGTCAGAAGCCCCATGGCAGCCTCTGTGGAGTCCTGCACCCCACTCTGGCACAAAGTGCTAAGACAGACTGAGACACCTCAAAGGTGAGCAGTGGGGGTGGAAGGTTGGGGGGTACACACAAGGGGAAGAACCTGTAGTTTTGTTCAGAAGTGGATGGGTCAAGCTAAACACCTCGCCCAGGACAATCTCTCCTTTTTTTTTTTTTTAACTAATTCTGATGGTTACTGTTGATCAGCGGCTTGGCAGAACCTGTAAGCACCTAGGGGACAAACCTCTCTGGTCATGCATCTGCAGGGTTATCTAGACCGGGTTAGTTGAAGTGGGTTATCTGGGTTGGGTTCATTGTAGTAAGCACCATTCCATGGGCTGATGTCACAGATGGAGAAAGACGAAAAGAGTGCCCAGCGTTGGCGTTCATCATGCTGTGCTTCAGGCCTGCAGATGTAATGCAGCCAGTCGCTTCCTGCACCATGCAGCCCCTGCTGTGATGCATGATGGGCAGTATCCGCTGAGACAGTAAACTGAAATTACTCACTTCCTTTCTTCCTTCTTTCCTTCCTTAACTCACTTCGGCCGGGTGTTTTGATGTAGCAACAAAATAAATAACCAAAAGTATACGATATTACCCAGTTTTCTCTCACAGCTAACTCAAGCAAGGCTCACCATGCGAGAAAGCAATGCGCTACTGTTAACCTGAAAAGTAACCTGCCCTCTAATGCCAGTCATCAGAGGGTCTGAACGCATACACTACAAAGGTGAAAATTACTGTGGCAGAGTACAAGAACAGCTTCTTAGGGAATAATAGCCAACAGTTACCTAGTGCTGTCTCTGCGTCTGGCTCTGTCCCAGTAGTTAAGGGCTCAACTAGAGTTAACTGCCCTTCCTTGGTTGCCATGAGCAGTAATGAAGCCTGTTTGCTGACTGACCCTTAATCACTCTTTGACCCTTCTTTTTTATACCTTATCACAGGAGCTGAAAAATGTTTGCCAGTTTCCTCTGCAGGTAAGGGGGTCTATAGCCTCATTCTGGCCAATAGTATGAAGGAGGTGTCATCTGGGAGCTCTTGGAAAAGCATTTTTATTTTCAGAAAAGATGAGAAAGTAGCCCTGGAACGCACACCTTTCTTCTCTTCCAGCCCTGCTGTTCACTCCTACTTCACCCTCAGGCCTCTGGCTATCAGTAGGTAGAGACTTACTATGTAGAGGGACCACAGCTATCTTGTAAGATGAAACTACAAATGTGATGGAATTATAGATGATGAAGTTGTCAGAAAGAGCCTGGATCTCCCAATACATCTGTTCAGCAGCTGAATCCAAATCCACACAGCTCATCCAAACTGATACAGGATGCTTAGCACTAAACCTATCTCATAGATAGGAATTGAGACGTGAAGAGGATAGGCTCAGTAACTAGTCTAGACACCCAGCCACAGCGGGGTTTCGTAGTTCAATATCAAGCTGACTGATCCAAAAACTGATGACTATGACATATTTTCCTCCAGCCGGAAGACATCCTAGAATTGAACAGTCTGAAGCCTGAAGGATCATAAGATCCTTTCAATGAAGAGATTAAGCCCACAGTGGTTATATGTTGGACCCAAGCCGTTTGGCTATCCTCTCCCCAGGCATTAGGATTGAATCCTGATACTCACTCAGCATCTGTACATTTCTGCATGCTTTCCCTACTGAGGACAGCTAGAGACTATAGCCCTGTAGAGCAGCATGGTGGTTCTACATTGCCTTCATAAGCATTTGTCATTCTGAATCACTTTGGATCTCTGATACCGCAGAAACCAAGGCAGAAGTTAAGACGCTAGTATTGTATGTCAGAATTATCACAAGGACCACATTACACTTCGGTCTATTTAGATTTGATTCTGCCAGGATATTTTCTAGCAGAAAATGTTACCCGAGATGAAACACAATCAGTGGTGTTTGCAGTGTTCACCCTGGGAGCCCCAAGCAGCCGCACAACACCCAGAGGGAGAAGGGTATTGTATGTGGAAAGCAATAGCAGGCGCCATCCCCAAGCCCACCAGTATTATTACACCAGAACAAACAAGGTAAGTTCATAAAACCAACCCTCCTGACCCTCGCAAAACAAAACAAAGCAAAACAAAAGCTCCTATTGCCTAAGTCTTGCAATAAGTAAAGAGATCCCCTTGCCCCTTTCCTACGTGTGCTGACCATAGCTCCAGCTCTGGCCTTGGAAAATTGATTCTGAGAGTCGTTCTCTTGCACACTCTGGCTTTTAGTCAAACATTTCTCCCAGAGCTGCCGTCATCCTGTGACTGATGCCTTTCTGAAGATTCTACAAATCCTGTCTGTTCACATTAAGCTGCTCAGTGCCTGTGGTTTTTCACTCGTGGCCATTACATTTGATTGTTCCCCCCTTTGCCCCTAAACTTTTTGGCAACACTCACAAAATATCTAGAATGCAACTACTAGTACCGAGAGTCTTGCAAATTTAGTGAAGTTTAGCATAAACAAAGGTCTTGGGTTTGTAATAGTACACATATTGGCTTAGCCATTCCGCCAATAAATGTCAAACCCCTACCACAGATCAAGCTCAGCGTTGTTGGTATGTTATCTATGGAGTCATGTTGCAGATGCACTAGGTGAGCATCATGCATAGATTTGTTCTTTTAAATCAAGAAATGAAGAGCTGGGCAGTAATGGTGCACACCTTTAATCCCAGCACTTGGGAGGCAAAGGCAGGTGGATCTCTGAGTTAGAGGCCAGCCTGGTCTACACAGCAAGTTCCAGGACAGCCAAGGCTACACGGAAGAACACTATCTCAAACCTTTCCCCCTCCAAAAAAAAAAAAAAATCTAGCAAGGCAGGGTAGCTAATCCAATAAAGATGTGATGGGACTTCCAGAATCTTGAAAGTCAGTAGTGTTAATGCATACATACACACACACACACACACACACACACACACACACACACACACACAAACCACAATGTACTATATAGGTGATTCAACTTTCAAGACTCAGAGAAGGGAAATATTGCATCTGAGACTCTTGAAAAGGGTTATATTCAGTAACGTTCTCAAAAATGAGTAAAACTGACACAAAAAGAGAGGAGAGAAAAGCAAAAAGAAAGGAGAGAGAGAGAGAGAGAGATTCCAGTACAGAATAAAAAATACAGTGAATGGCTTTAGGGAAAAGGTGGATGGACAGATAATAGGGATTATTATTCTAGGACCTCTCCCAAGATTCTCCCTGAGAGAGCTGGAAATATGGCTCAGTAGTTAAGAGCACTGGCTGCTCTTCCAGAAGACCTGAATTCAATTCCCAGAACCCATATGGAGACTCACAACCATTTAGGTAACTCTACCTCCAGGGGATCCAACACCCTCTTCTGGCCTTCATGGACATTAGGCACACATATGTACACAGACATACATGTAGACAAAGCACTCATTCACATAAAATAATATTTTTTAAAAAAGACTGTTCTGCCATGGAAACATGAAACATAAAGGGGAAGTTTGGGGAGTTCCCAAAGCCAGCAACCACACAGCACACAGTGGCAAGTGGAAAGACTTAAACCAGAGTGGGAGTGTTGGAATGGGAAGAAGTATACACAGGAAAGACAATTTTGGACAGACCTGGCAATTAATATGCAGAGATTGCGCTATAGAGAGTGATTGGTACCACTGATGCTGGTGGTACCACTAACACACATGCAGGCAAGTTTGGTGTCTAGGATAAACTGTTGAGTTAACCAATGGCAGTGTGAAGAGCTTCCAGATTAGCAGGCTTTGTGCAAAGGCTCCCACTGTCACACTACACAGATTTAGGATGACACACCTTAAGAGCTGAAATTCAAAATCCATGCAAAATCAAAATTGCAATTGCCAAAATATGGAAAGGAGTTCCAGTGACTCCGAGAGGCAGTTTCAGCATGGAGCTCAGAAACAGAGCAGGGAAGGTCACACCCAGCAGAGAACAGAACAGGCTCTGGCTCTTCCCCATTGTCCACTCAGGTAGGAACTAAGACAAAAGCTCCACTGTGGAAGAGGTTCTTTCTAAGGTGTCAGAGTACAACACTTGGTGCCCACACTGCCCTAGACCCTATCCTGTCTTAGCCATCAGCCATGTCCTGTCCACTTTTCCTATAGCATGGGTGCGGTGAAGTAGAGCAGGTGATGGGAAGTGGAAGGAGTGAACCATGATGCTTTGCATTTAATGATTACTGCTCTCACATTGAAGCAATGAAACAGATTACAAAACATCTACCAGCAGTATGTGCTGAGACTCAGTTTCCTCAGCTCCATCTATTCTGAGTCATAGAGTCGGGCATCATGTGGACATTTCCCTTCTGCTCCACACAGCCTCTATCTGCTGACAAACCAAGAATCCAGAGGGGACATAACGTAAGGATGGCCTGAGGAGAGGTCACAGTGGTCAAGAGAAATGCATGGATATGCAGAAGATCAAGGAGAGAAACAGCTACAAAATGATTTACAGCCCCTGAGTAATAAGAAAATATTACAAGATGATTTTACATCTTCAATACAAGCTTTAAAAAAAAAGAGTGTCTTCTACGAAAGAGCACCAGAAAGTCAAAATACTAAAAGAACATAGTGATATAAAAAGCCAATGTCATTTTCTTAAGTCCTGTGGATCCTGTTACTGCCATTAGTTTAGAGTGGTCCATCAGGGGAGTCTCTTTTCTTCATGAAATGTTCATCTCTTGCCTATAAAGATGTTCTTTATATCACTCACCTGCACTGATGAAACAGTCAGCAATCTAAAGATGTCCTCATCACAGGATGCTGGCTTCCTTAATGAATACGGTACCTTTTGTTGACAGTCTCCAAATTCACTGCCACAGCCCTCCTCTAGGAATCCATGAGAGAGCTCAGCAAAACCACCCCCTTTTTTTTTTTTTTTTTTGTCTTTAGGGTGAGAATTGGATCAAGCTTCTGGAAATTTCAAATATTAAAAAAGGAATTAAAACAGTGGTTCTCAACCTTCCCAAAGCTGCAACCCTTTAATACAGTTCCTTATGTTGTGGTGGCTCCCAACAATAAAAGTATTTCATTGCTACTTCATAACTAATTTGGATGATGTGAATCATAATGTAAATATCTGATATGCAGGATATCTGATGTGTGCCCACCAAAGGGGTAGCAATCCACAGGTTGAGAACTGCTGAATTAAAGTAACATAAATGTGCTCTTGGGAGGAAAAAAAAGTCGTAGATAAGCCAAAAGAGTGAGGAAAAAAAAATGCTTTTGTGCTATTCCAGTGGAAGGAACTAAAATAGAAGAGTAAGTAGAGGAAAAATGACTCCGATGAAGAACCGTGAAGTCATGAGCAATTCCTTGAGAAGTAGCAAGCTTCTAATTGCTGGGAATATTAAGCAGCAGATGGCCACTTGTCCAGAAGGAGACAAAAGCAGAAAGCTATTTTTGTATATTAAGGATGAACTAAAATGAAAGACCAACCGGGTAACCTTTAAGGCAAAGTGTTTATGTAACTTTTGGTTCAAACTGAGCACCTTTGAGAGAAAACATCCTGATTTAAGTGGTGTGCATGTTCATCCTGCCCTATGGACTGTCCTAACATGTAGGCACTCACAGGGAAGACAACATCATAAACCTTGAAGTATTTAATCCATGGTTCAAGGGCTGACCTCTTCCACACTGGGCTTGAACTCCTTAATGGCTTATTGTAGTCGTTGGACATCCAGGCTCGTAACAGCCCTTCCTTGAGTGGCTAAGGACTTAGAAGAGGAGAAACGCCGAATGTCTCCATAATTGGTCCTGGGGGGGGGGTGTTTATTGGAAGCCCATGAGGCATGTGGCACAGGCGCCCCGGCATCGTTTTCACTGCAGTGAGCATACCTAGATGATTACCACTTGCATGTTTCAGTGGTACCCAAGCATAGCTGGAATGTGTGGCTCTGATCCATTTTCCAGCTGGAAGTGTTACAGAAGCAGGAGGTTTCCAGCTTTTGTGTATCTCATTGCATACTGCCTCTGCTTGGCAGGATCCCTGGCCTCACAGTTGTATACATCATTTCTACTGTGTTTTGGGCTCAACAGAAGTAATTCAGAGTGAGCTTCATCAATACTCACAGAATAAATCCCAGCAACAGCAAGGCCATGCCTGGCTGCCCTGTGTGACCCTAATGTCCATGGAGGATCACAGGGCCACCAGATAGTAAAAGATGAGGAGAAGGTAGGAGTGAAAGTGTTAGAGACACTGATGTGATAATGTGGTGTGACGTTAAGGGTCCTTGTCCGTTCCAGATATTCCCTCACCTGCCTATCAAAAAGACCTCGGATGAAGGGATTGTGAGCCTAAAACTTTCCCGCAGCAATGTGCATTTCATTCTAGAAGTAAGACAAGAATTGATTAGTTATCCAAATAGACATTAATTCCATTCATGAGGGCAGAGTCCTCAAGACCTGCCATTTCCTACTGGCTCAACCTTTTGTACGATGGTAGTTCCCCCTTCTCATCTAAGATTTCCATTTAAACAGCTTGAGTTACCTATGACCAACTACGCTTTGAATTTTTTTAAATGAAAAGTTCTATAAATAAGCAATTGTTTTAAAATACGTATTATTTTGAGTAGCATCACAAAATGTCACACCATCCTAATCCACACTGCTGGCCACATGAGCCACATTGCTTCAAAAGTCAGGAAAGGGAGAGATGAATGCTAGCTTTCCATTCACTTCCCCGTGGATGGTCCTGCCCACATTTAAAGGGGGCATTTCTACCTGTCTAGAAAATTTCCTCACAGATAGCCCAGAGGTTCATCTCCTAAGTGATTCTAGAGCCTGAAAAGTAGAGACCAGTATTTATTTTCAGAGCCACAGAATACAGAAATAATACACAAATACAGAAAATCACAATTGAAAAAAGAGCATGTTCTAGGGTATTCTATCAAACTCTGGCAATTGATCAGGATGGAAAGACAAAACTGAACATCTCAAGATCAAAAGAGGGTAGATTTGGCTCTGTACATTCAAGAATGTCTGCCTTTCTTATGAGGTTGCAGTAGCAAAAACCCAATATTGTGCTACTCCACACTGTAGTCAAAAGCAGAGAAAATACTATCCCTACACCAACAGCAAACCTGAGGCTCTTTACATCCCCACTCACCCACCCCCACGCCACCCCCACCCAACTTCCTGCCAATCAAACCTGCCTGCATTGGTAATGATACTATAATGATGCACTTCTATAGAGCCTTACTGACTGGACTTTTGAAAGAAATAAGTTCCACGAAATGTGTGTGTGTGTGTGTGTGTGTGTGTGTGTGTGTGTGTGTGTGTGTGTGTGTGT
>CAJQZJ010000067.1:2390280-2413077 GCA_907164525.1 Lophiomys imhausi
TGTGTGTGTGTGTGTGTGTGTGTGTGTGTGTGTGTGTGTGTGTGTGTTTGTATGTGGGGGAGGGACTAGAAAGTAGCATTCAAATTTAATGCATCATCATATTCAACAGAAGAGAAAATTTTTCAGGATAAAATGCAAACTAAATAATAGTGCTATGTTCAAAGAGGCAAGACAGAAGTTCTTACTTGTGCCTTAAGACCAAGAACTTTCGGTTGTCTTATAAACAATGTGTATTACCACAAAAAGGGCCAGCAAATTGGCCTTCAAAAACGATCCCATTAATCCCTTGAAAATCTGGGCTGGAATCAATGAGCCCCTTCCTCCCTGACTCTGTGGCATCCCTCTCTTTCCCAATACAGCCAACAGAAACAGAGTCCAAGAGCTGGCAAGTAAACAGGCAGAAGTGCCAAGTTCCTACCTTCTCACCTCCACCCCTCGCCCCCTCCACAACCAACTCCTGAAGTGCCAGATCCTCAGAGTTCCCACCTTTTCACCTCCACTCACCCCGCCCCCCCCAAGCCACCCCTTGCCTCCAGGAATCTCAGAGACTTCTGTTGTTTGCTTGCATAATATTTTCCTGTAATCATCAATTTTCACTCATTCCTAAGCCCTCCTTTTGTAACTGAGAAACAAAGAAAAAAAAAAGTTTATAAACATCCATGCTTCTATGGCTCCAAAGCAATTAGCAGTTCCATGAAGGCATGTAGGCAGCTTGCATTAAGGCATAACCAAGGGGTGGTGGTAGAAAGACACAGGCTCCGAAGGAATTTTCTGGAAACTCTGTGACCACTGCTGCAAAGCTAGGCTGCTCTAAGATGCACGTTTGTCAGTAGAATTTGTGTTGAGTCCACAACGCAGACATCAATCCTTGAAGTCTTCCTTGATGCTCTTGTTAGGCTTTACCTATAAGATCAAGAATCATATATCACATACAGCTGGGCTTTGGAAACACCAGACTAGCCAATATCAGTTTTCAAAAAACCAAATGGAAAAAAAAAAAAAAAAAACACATGATGCAGGGCATTTTTGTGAGTGGAAAATATTGCATATAGAGAGTCTGAGGCAATCCAGGACATCTTAAACCAGAAAGCAGATGGAACAAGAGCATCATAAATTAGTGTAACTGTATTTTGTCAACTGCAAAGTGATTCTAACTCCAAACAAAACTTCTCTCCAACTTGTTGATTGCATTTCTACTTGTTTTTAATTTACACTGTGTAGAATTTGGTGAAATGTTTGGAGTTAAAAATCAGAACCCAAAGGTCTTAGGGAACACCAAATCTGAACCAAACCACCCACAGAGTATGGAACTAAGGAAGCAAACCAAGGAAATGCACAGTTACTTACATTGAAAACTAATATTCACTCATATGTTACATAAGCCAATTAACAGAAATTATGTGTGTGGCGATGTTTAAGGAATGTCTTGCAATTAGGAGGCATATTAAGTATGAGATAGAAGGGTTAAAAAACCTTTTACTCTCAGTTCTTATTGGCTTTGACCCAAACATGAGCTCCGGCTTGTTTCTCAGACCTGTTTTCAACTTCCCAATGGAAGAATCTTGGCCTTCAGACGTCAAAGTCAGAACCATTTTTAATCTTGACTCTGTCCACTCTAGGCCAACAGTTTAGACCTCAAGAAGATTTGTCCAAATTATGGAGATTGAGAAAATCAGCTTAGGCACATGAGAAAATAAGCAGCCAATTTAGGAAGGAGGAGAGGAAAGCTGACTAGAGTCTTTGTATTGTAGAGCAAGCTGTGAGGAAGATAGAATCTGACCATGACTTGTGAATATGCCCCTTCTCTGTGCAAAGGCCTTGGGCCATTCCTTCAGGGTGAATGTGATGGGCTCAGCAGGCTGTTGGTGCCAAGGTAGCCTGGAAACCAGTCACAGGGACTGTACTATACTCAACTCAGGCAGCCAGAGAGACTTCTGTTTGCACAAAGAATCTTGTTCAGTATCCCAAGTTAGCACTGACTTAGGGCTTCAGTGATGTAGCAGTTAGAGTTTGGAGGATGATAATGGGATGTAGATTCCCCTGTGAGAGCTCTCTCCTCCCAACCTCGTAAACACACAGTGGCACAGAACTGCATATTTAGGCTAACACACAATGCAGGTGTTTGTTGACTTCTTATGTTTTTCATACATAATATCCCTTCTCTCTTCCTCAAAGATGTCTTCATCCCCCACACTCAGGTTCAGATCTTCTGCCATAAGCCACTGACAGGTAGAGAGGCTCAGGAAGGAATTTGCATCTGGAAGAACATTAATTCTGCATCAAAGTGGAGGATGACAGCAAACATTACAGAGACTTCAAACTACAGGCATCTGCTCACTAGGGCACTCACACATGCACTTGTGCAACAGTGTAGAGCAGAGCTGATGCCGCTGATACTGCAAAGATTACAGGAGTGGCCTGGGAAAATGCTCTATATTCCAGACTCCCAAGAGCAGAACACTTTTAAACGGGGAGTGACAACTCAGGGAAAGGAAGCTGGTCTCTCTGACTCTGGGCTGGTGGCACCTGCGACTGGGACATCATAAGAGAGGAAGGAAGGATTAAAATTCCCACCCCCAACCCAGGAGGTGGTGGCATACACCTTTACAGGCAGAGGCAGGGGGATCTCTGAGTTCCAGGGAGAGTCAGGGCTACATAGAGAAACCCTATCTCACAAAACAAACAAAAACCTAAATAAATAATAAAACTATTCCCCATGCTTGTGAAGTAAAGCTGGTGTTCTTATCCATTTCCACAGAGCACTCACTGCAAAAGGATGTAAAGACTCTTCTCTCAGAATCCCACAAAAAAAAACCAGCACACCCAGCTAACTATCCACATGCAAGCACTCAGTCCATGCCAAGCAAGTGCAAAGATGTAGGCTGATTTCCATTCATAAGCCCAAATAAATAACATGCTGCAGCAATTTGTGAATCTCATTGAGGCTTCATACTCAGAACAACACGTCCCCTGGGCATCTGGGCTTCAAGACACTACTCATTTCTCGGCACTTTTTTATAGACTGGAAGAGAGGTACCACAAGATCTTCCAGGCAATTGGGAGGCTTCAAACACCTTAGAGGGCTTCTTCTGAGATCATCCTCACCATGACAGACCATGTGTCTAGCTAAGGAAATGAAGCTGACAGGAAAGAATCCCCTTGGGCTCACAAGTTCAAGAGCAGCCTAAGCATCATAGTAAGATTCAGTTCAAAAAGGGGAGGGGGGGGGTGTAACCATCATTCCAGAGTGAAATGGTGTTAGAGCACACAGACTGAGCCCAGTAGGGAAGATTTGTAAACTGTATTTCCTGTAAGGTTTATGGGGTGAGGGAGAGAGCAGTAGGTGGGACTAGAGAAAGTAGCCATATAACATTTACACACCTCAGAGGACAGCCTAGGGAAATGGCTAACAAAATTGATCTCTAGACATTTAACACACCTAGAGTGCTTTGCAGTAAGTACTGGCCGAGAATATCACACCACCTGGTTTTTAGACTTCAAGAAGAAGAGCTGAGCTAAAGGAGTAGAAAGCAAGCCTCATATTCTGTCATTTTATAGTTTTAAGCAAAGACAAGAAAGACAGAGAGGAATGGAGGGAGGTATGAAGGGATAGAGGGAAAACGGATGACCCAAGAAGTCCGTTTTTAAATTGCTGCTTATGTAACAGGAGCCTGAACTGTGCAGAGTTTAATTGAAGGAAGAGTAACTGCAGGGGAATTGCTTGGAGAGCTGCCAGAAGGGTTTTAACAGCTGGAAGTTGAAAAGTGATTAATTTTGACAGCAATAAAAGCCTCATGTTCATACATAATTATGCCTAGATTTGTAGGCTGCTAGGGCTTTTTTTTTTTTTCCCTATGCACCATTAACCTTTTGCTGTCCAAATTGGAATTTAGATACTTTAAATGAGTCCCGATTTACAAAGGGAGCAGTTATTTGCTCCCAGTGGCTTTGACCCATCTCATGACAAGGAATATTTTGGGTGAGAAGTTGTAGAATGGCAGGCGGGAGTCTGGGTGTTAGTGAAACTTAATGAAAATGAAGTCACTTCACTTTGCCCCATGAAGAAATGACAACAGCAAAGGGCATCAGAAGAAATAGAAAAAGGTATCAAAGTCACAGTTACCCACATAGTTCGGCTAAATTCCTAGTAATAGGAACTGACACAAACTAAAAGAACATTAGAATGCTACTTTCAGAAGGATAAAATAGGGCTCAGCAAAAAAGCACTTACCTGGCAAACACAGCAAGTTCAGTCCACACCATCAAGAGAAAGAAAGCTTTGAAAATATTGACAATGTTAAGGAAGCATTGAATTCAACTGAGTCCTAGAACTGGGGGTGTGGCTGGCCAGCCATTATAGCTGGACACTTTGCTTACTCCTTCCATGGCTTCTCCGTCCCTTTACATACCTGGGAAGAGATAACTTTAAAAACTCCACCTTCTCTTAAAGCCACTCATTTTGTCCACTGTAGGATTAGCCACATTATGAAATATGATTATCCCTGTATCAACCAGTTTGACAATGAGAAGAAACCTTATTAGTGTAAAATGTGAATGAAAACAGTTTGAAGTAATAATTGGTAATAATAGCATGTCATGAAGCACAAGTTAAAAACTTTACATATATACATGATTTGTACCCAGAAATCTACAATACTTATATGAAAATTCTTACAACTGTTCTGTGAAGTTATCATCATCATCTTGCAGAAACTGAAGCAAGAAATGTTACATGACTTCTCAAAGTCAATAGTTTTCTAGTAAGAAGGCAAAGATTTAGCCGGGCGTGGTGGCGCACGCCTTTAATCCCAGCACTCCAGAGGCAGAGGCAGGAGGAACTCTGTGAGTTCAAGGCCAGCCTGGTCTACAAAGTGAGTCCAGGACAGCCAGGGTTATACAGAGAAGCCCTGTCTCGAAAACAAAATAAAAATTAAAAAATGATTAAAAAAAAAAAGAAACCTGAAGATTTCAGGACTTTTGATATCTTTTTGTTCCCAAGTAAATGAATCATTATGGGCACATTCAATTTTGTCATGAACAGTAAAACAGGAAGAATAGTGAGCATGACATGAATCCACAGGGCTTCCATTTTCTCACTGCTACCTTAGACAGTCCTCCCATTTCTGCATTCTTACTTACTTTACCGCAGTTCTTTAAGTCAGTGGATCTCAGGGTGTTGGCACCCACACTAATATCGTCAGCATCACGTGGGAATGTGTCAGCGGTGCAAATTCTTGGTCTCAATCCAGTTCACTTCTTAGCTCCTGGGGTGGGGCCCAGACCTACTGAAAGATTGTCCATCTGAGAACAGGGGTCTAAGGTTTCGGCAAGCAAGCCCTTCTAGTGATCCCAACCATGTTCAAGTTGGGAAGTCATGGGTCAAAGTTGCCTCTGAAGCCGATTCTCACATTCTAGGATTCTGCCTGTGACTGTCCGGTTTCAGGTTTCCCAATTTCAAACAGATGTGCTTCTCTATATTTAAATTATTCTTCTACAGTTCATCTTGCTGGAGGATAGAATGCCTAATATTAGCTCGCCGGAATGATTCTTCCTTAGTCATCATTAGAGCGTCAGGGAATTAGAAAGCAGAAAGGGGTCATGAATCTAAACAGAATGATGTTACTATGGATGTTTTGATACCTCGAGCGAAAGCATATTGTTGAATTACACATTTGGAGCCTAAACATAATCTATCTGAGTTCTTAATCCAGTGTCATGCTCCCTGTGGGGGTTTAACAGTTCCTTTTTGCTCCCTAAGATGAACAACATCCAAACTGTGATCAGCAGCCTGGAGGAGCTGGCCTCTGCATACTCCCATATTGTCTGTTGTGCCAAAACCTCACCTCCCTGCGTTAACAGAGAGGCAGTCCTGAATAGAACACCAAATTTACCTATTTGTGTAACACGTCCACTGCCATAGGGCTACTTGATAATAAACACATCATCTTTGAAGTCGGATTACATAGGTCCCAGCGAACCAGTTGTAAATGGGCCTTTGCATCTTTGTCTCCAGTAACTACCATCCCATCAGCGACGTCAGAAAGTCCTTTGTGTTTTCAGCTCAATTATGGCCCAGATTGTCTGTTGCCTCCTACACTTTAAACCACCCTGTAAGGTACACAGCACTGGGTGACCTCACACCACGATGTGAGGACAGAAGGACAAGGGCTGGAATGTATTCCTCCTGACACTCATGAGAATTTAACTAATTGTTGGTTGATCAACTTTCTTCTAAAGTACACTGGGAAAAGAGGCAGAAATGCAAATTCCGTCAGTTACAAAGTTTCTCCAGGGGGATTGGGAGAGATGTATCAGTTTCTTGTCTTTTTACTGCAACGAAGTATCAGATCAGAGAGACTTAAGGAAGGCCAGTCTTCGTTGGCTCACAGTTTAGAGATTCCGGCTAGAAAATCGGTTGAATGGTGCAAACAGAACATAATGAGCCATTCTGTTTGGAGATGGGAAGATGAGAGTGTCACGGGAAATACCGACAGGAGGAGAAAGAGCAGAGCTTAGGAAGGCATAGGGAAAAGATGGCCACATAAAGACATGCAATCTTGCTCAGAACATTTAGTATGCAGCAGGCGCTTCTGTTCCTGGGAGCGGAATAAGCCTATGGCATGGGTGTAGTCTATTCCTTTATATGAATGGAAAATCATGAACAATTATTCTAGGCTATCTTGGAGTTATTCTAGGTTATGACATTTGGTCATAATGTGAGAAAAGCCAGCAAACTCCTTAAAATCATTTCCAACCAAAATTTACTCAAATATGTGCGGATTGTTTCAGATTTGCTTATGAAAAATGATTTAGGTACTACTTCCAGGTTCAACCACCTGTACACCGACCCTGAAGGGCGACCGTGATGTCACTGTCATGTGCCTGGAAAGTAGCTCCTGCTTCCGCTTCTGTTTCACTGATAGAGAAACAGAGGCACAAGAAGCCATACCTAACTCCTGAGTAGATTGGATTTGTTTAGGCAGATCAGAAGGAATGGGGTGGAGGTAGGTACAGTACCCTTCCCACACCTGCATTTTGGGTCTTTATCTTTCTTCTACGTTCACTCCCTGGTTTATTTTAATTATGGTAAAGCACTAGGTAAGAAGTAGGAATAAAGATAACAGACATAATCTCTCTATAATCATCAATCACTTCAAGGCAGCATTTGAGGAAACCAACTACATAGCCAACTTAAAGAGGTGAAAGGATTTTAAATCTAAATAATATATGGCTGAGTTAGAAAATGGCTGCCAAGAGAATTCAAGAGCATTGCCTTAGTTGTGTGTATACAGCAGATGAGAAAGTGCTATCCCTGGACTATAAAACAGCCCCCAAGATATAGTTTGTGAATATGAAACCATAGAAGGCTAAGACTGCTGTATGTGCTTAAAAGCCGAGTGTATAATTAGGATTTTGTAGGCATTAGGCATACAGAGTTCGTTTATCCCCATATGCAGTTATCACCTGCATTTCTCCAGGCCTCTCCTGCCACTGGCTATAGATAGGATCGTGGAAGAGCAATGACTCAGGCGTCCCTGACACGTCTCCACCAGCCACCAGAAAATCCCCCTGTTCCTTGCTTCCATGAAATTCTCATCCGTTCATACAAACAAGCCCTCACACACTAGGGCTGCAACTGCTCTGGACTGTCGCCAGCCAAAATGGTTTGGTTCAGAGCAGCAGGGAACAGCTCTCTTTCCTCTGCAAACTACTGCCAGAGGCTCTGGAAGCCCTGCTACTTAAACATTCTCTTTTTTTCCATGTGCCCATCGGGCTGGGCTGGTGACAGTCTGGGCGATAGTGGCTGTGATAACTTGTCTTCTCCAAATACTCCAGCTGTTATTGCATCAGCTCATCTTGTCTGACTGACTCTTTCTTCCCTTAGGACAACTGACGAATCATCTCTGTTCTAGAAACTTATTCTTAGGAAATAACCAGGTCCATGGCCAAAACTATGCATAAGGAGTCAATTACAGAGCTCTTTATAATGGTAAAAGAAAAATTCTAAGTTTTGATCAGTAGGACACTGGCTAAATTAATTACAATACATTCACTTTGAGAAAAATATGTAACCACTTAAATGATGGCGTAGACCTGCATTTATTAATATGGAAAGATATTTGTATATATTGTTATACTGGAGAAAGTATATGAATGCACGTTTGTAACTAAGGCATGAGCTCACAAGAGTGTATGTGTGTTAATGTGTGCCCATTCTCACACAAAGAAAATAGAAGGGCCACATCAGGGTATTTTTGCTGTAGCTTTGATGTGTTTCCAAACACTGTGAATGTTTTTACAAGAAGCATCAATGGTCTTCCTAATCATAAAAAGATAAAGCCACCAGGCAATGGTGGCACAAGCCTTTAATCTCAGCACTCAGGAGGCAGAGGGAGGAGGATCTCTGAGTTCCAGGCCAGCTTAGCCTACTGAGTGAGTTCCAAGATGGCCAGGGTTACATAGAGAAACCTTGTCTTGGGGAAAAAAAAAAGATAAAGCCACAGCCATCTGGACATATAATTCTTGTAATGAAGTAGGCATTAGTAATCAATGCATGTTTTTAGAGTGAATGTATAGAGAGATGTAAAAATCTCCATTTGGTAATATTGCTTAATATAAAAAGATCTGATTGTTTTACTGGAAATTCCTGGGTGATGTGGATGAAGATGGAGGCGGACAGGAAGATGATTACTATGATACATTCTCCTGAAAAGAACTCCATGCTGGCCAGCACCACAGTGCCCCAGCATCACTGCTCCTGGGAGCCTGAGAAATCACAATATCTGGAATCAAAAAAGTACATGGAGTGAAACAAAACATAGGGTGGTGTACTTTGTGGCTGCCTCTCCCTTGAATTGCTTCATGTTTTTAGCGTATTGCATTTTTTTTCTAATTGATTTGTAAAAGCCCCAGACTAAAAACCCCTAGTGTTTCATGTTACACATCTTTTTCTTGGTTCGTCTTTCAAACAGCTTGTGAAATTGCTTGCTGCACAGAAGTTCACTTTGTTTGCATGACCGACTCTAACAATCCTGTATTCTTCATGAATGTTCACGTTGGGCTCTTACTTGCTGTTATGGCATGCAGCATAAAGGTTCCCACAGACATGGTGCTGTAGGGTTGGCCATCAGCCTATGGCACTGTCAGAAGGTGGTATAGTCTTCAGGAGATGGAACTTACTAGAAGGAAATGAGATGGGGAAAGGGATATACACCTTGGAGGGGATGTTGGGACCTCAGCCCCTCCTCCCTGCTCTTCTTCCTTCCAGGTCACCTGAAATAACCAGGTCCGCTCCAACACATTCTCTGCTGTCACGCGTGCAGAACCAGCAATCACAGATCGAGCTCTCTGAACCTGTAAGTCAAAATAAATCCTTTCTTCTGAAGCTTATTTTTCGTGTGAATTTTGTCATAACAATGAAAAGCTGACTAGTGCATTAGAAGTGCTTTTTTTTTTTTTAGAGGACTGGGTGTAGTGGCACAGGCCTTTAATCCTAACACATGGGAGGCACAGACAGGCAGATCTCTATGAGTTCAAGGCTAGCCTGGTCTAAATAGAGAGTTCCAGGTCAATGGAAAGAAAGAAAGAAAGAAAGAAAGAAAGAAAGAAATGCCATTTTACCCACAGATACCAAAGTTAATCCTCCACAATATATATGAAATATATTATATATATATTTATTTTTTATAATTAAATGCTAAATTGGTCAAAATACTTCGTTAGGAGTTATCACCAGTGGGCTGATCATTTGGTCCAATATAATTTTATAGACTGTACTGCTTTTTGTCACTAGCTGGACTAAAATCCTTTTCATGTTCCAAAGTAAATACACAAGGATACACACATATCCAGAGTTTTTGGGTGTGTTCTGGACTTCTGTTATGGTGTTTATTTGTGTTCCCACCCATTCCTGATGCAATGCTATCAGAATTACAAGTGTGTTTTTATGATGTGTTATATGTGCTGATGAGTCAAAGTCCCCTTTATTACTGCTCTTTTTCAAAACCACCCTGGCTTTTCTTACATCGTTCTTCTCAATTGCTCAGATGTGGCCCCGTTCTGGACAAACCTATGCTAAGATTTTTAGTGGAACTACATTATTTGCACATTACTCTGTAGACATAGAGTTCAGCAGAGTTTTCAGTAAGAAGGCTTCTTTTCAGTCTTCGATAAGATAGTATGGGCTTGCTGCATTAGTTGTCTGTGGATGGATGTTTCCTGTAGAATGTTGGCCTCCTCTGGCCCTCTCCTCTCATGTCATTTGGTCACATGCAGATGTTGACTCTCAGCAGATTCACAGTCACCCCCCAGACCCCACATCTCCAGCTCTCATATACAGCCCCACTTCCCACAGGCTTTCCACACATCTTCTTAGAACTGAATCTTTCTCTGACCTCCACTACCTGGTTTCTGTCATCAGAGAAGCAAATCCCAGCATGTTTCGCTGCCAGGGCTTTTATTTACTCCCCATTGTAGCATTCACATCAGAGGGATACTAGGTCCATTTTGTTTCACTGCCTAGGAAATCACCTCAAAACTTAACCACTCACAGCAAAAACCCTGCTTCTTCATAGTTGCCATGGCTCAGAAGTCTGAGGACACCTGAGCTTGTCCCTCTGCTCAGTACATCACAGGGCTGTGGGTAAACATCAGCATGACTCCCATGTAGCTGCTGGCCACATATGACCCCTTGGAGCTGGAGAACTGAGGTTTGTGATTTCTTATCAAGAGCTCCCCTCAATAACTAGGGACTCCTGGATTCTTTAGACATAACCCTCATGTCCACTCACAACACAGCTTACTTCAAGACCAGCAGAGAATCTCCCATTGTAGTCCTCTGGAATAGTGTCTTAGGTAACGTAACATAATCACAAAGTGGCTGTCCCCATTTCCATTTTCAAGGGTCCACCCACAGAGAACAACTCAAAGACACCCACAGGTCTCAAACCATTACCCCACGACTTTCTGGTTGTTTCTCTGAGATGCGGGATCTTAGCTTAAATAACAAGATAGCAGCCCAAGTGGGGACACAGGCAGACACACAAATGGTGGGGGAGAAACAGAGAAGTAGCCTGCTTCCCCCATGGCATTTGGAAGATCTCTGACATGGGTACAGACTTTCAGGATCAGGGGGAAAGCTGGGTGTGGTGGCGCACACCTTCGATCCCAGCACTCAGAGGAGGAGGCAGTTAGATCTCAGTGAGTTTGAGGCCAGTGTGGTTTACACAACTACCTCAAGGACAACCAGGACTACATAGAGAGACCCTGTCTTAAAAAAAAAAAAAAAAAAGAAAGCAAAGTGAGGGTATGATCTAAGCCAAAAGCTACTCTGGTTATTCTTAGATCTCTCCATCTGTCTTAGAATTGCTGTCAGTTTCTTCATAATTCTGGAATTTGGAAGTCATTTGTCAGAGTTGTCATACTTCCTATCCTTTAATGCCTTCTATCTATATTACTAAGAAGTTAGGGAAACTACAAGTTTCGCACTATGGTGACCCAGGCTCCAGCAAGGCCGTATCTGGCAGGCTGCCCCTTCTGTCTTCCTAAGAGGACACTCCTGTCTGGCAAGATTGAGAACAACATGTTCTGTAGGAGCCTCTCAAGACCGTCAGGACGCACCACACAACCAGTTTCTACTGTGGGGTGCTGAGCATCTGAAGCACTCTGTCTTACTGGTGTCTTTGTCCTCCCTAGAACCTGGGGAAGTAGTGTGATCCCACCTTATGGAAGACAAAATAGAAGCTCAGGCTGAAACAACTTTCCCAGTGTCACACAGTCAGCAATGGAGCTAGGACGTGACCCAGATTTTGCCTGGTTCCAAACCTCATGGATGGGGAAATACTACAATTATTTAAAAGCGTTCTCACAGTTATCAAGCTTCTTCCCTTCTTAATTCTACCTACAGCCCCACACCCCTAATGCTGTTAAACAACCCTTAAACAAGCAGTTTTTTCATGATGAAGATGGACAATGTTCTTGTTTTTATTGTGCCCCACCTCCACTTGTACTATACTAAAGTCTGAAAGCAAATACTGGGGTGTCTGATATCTGTACAAGAGCAGGGCTTGACCTGTCACTCTGTTCAGCTACAACTTTAATACCTTCATCTCATGTCCCCCTGAAGCAAGCCAGAGTCAGAGCACAAACAAGTCACAGGTGGACTCCTATCTTGGTACATGTCACAAAGTCCTTGGGGATGCTGTGGCCATGTGTGGAGGCCTCTTAGTCCATTCAAGTTGCCATAATAAAATACCAGAAGCTGAGTGATTTATAAACAACAAATGTTAATTTCCCACAGCTCTACAGGCTAGGAAATGCAAGACCGAGACCCCAACAGACTTAGTGTCTGGTGAGGGGCACTTCCTGCCTCAGAAATGGCACTTACTTGTGTCCTCACATGTGTAAAGGGCAAATGGGCTCCCTCCATCCCATTCTATAAGGATAATTCCATTCATAGGGATGCTATCTGTGTGACCTAAACACGTTCCTGAAGTCAACATGTGTAGCCACACAGAGAAGTTTTCTGAAATAGGGAGAATAGAATCGCAAACTTCCACAACAGGAGAAGGGCCTAGGTTTTCTTCCTACAGCAGCAGCAACAACTTTATTGTTGTGCTGCAAGAAATTTTAAGTGAGCACCTGCAGCCAAGGCAACCTCTTCAGATAGGCTCACTACCGGCCTCACGCCTCACAGCTATGGGGGGCTAGCCAGCTTCCTCTGTTCGTCTTAACAACAACCACACCACTTACAGTTCCAATTCCATTGCCCTGTTAGGCCTGCCAGGGCCTAATTAAGGAGTTACCAGCTTTTCATCTCTGTTGCTTTCGTGTGTTTTAATACCCCTATGGCAGATTCTTAGCAACTTGGCTGCTGACAAGCTGATCCAAGCAATCCCCCAGGTAGCCATGATTGTTTTGGTTAATCAGAATTGCATGGGCTTTGAATAGTCTACCTTGGTCTCATTTTTCCCTTAAGTCCAGTTATATATTTTTTTTATACTGAGTTTTGCAGACTGTGAAATTTTCTGGAAAGTGTTATTCTCTGGTACAGCAGAAATGGTCGTGCCTGTGAAGCACCTGGCACAGGGTAAGGGCTCAGTAATTATTATTTTATTAGTCCATATCTATCATAGAGTTTCACAGTATCCTGGACATTCTGACAAAGGAGCCTGGAAACCCAGCAGCAATAACACCACACAAGAGCAAAGGCATGGGATTGCACATAGGAAGACCTGCTAATGAAGCAAGAGAGCTTCCACCCACCCTTTGCTGCCAATATTGTTGTTGATACTCATTGGATGCATGTTTCCGGCTTCTAGTCTTTCCAGTTTGAACAGCTTTTCTAAGAAAATGAGGATATTGTACCCACTTCTTTATACTTAAATCTTTAGCTACATTCAATTTCTTTCTTTGTGACTTTAGAGAGATTACAATTACCAGTGGCAAGAAATGCCCAGGTGGAAGATAGATGTAACCTCTTGTGTCAAGGGGAGATGGTATTCCAACTTGAAATCTCCAGTCTCCCGGTTGGAAGGCACCAGTTAGGCCCCAGCTAAGTGGGAATTGAGCAGGATGGGAATTCAGCATGATGGACCCTGAAAGCTGCCCAGGTGCCCTGGCTCCTGACTTCAATTTGTTTCCTCTCTTGTTTTATTCTGCATTATGAGGTTAGTTCTGAACTATTTCCTCCATCTTAGGGTCACACACTTGCCATCTGGAGGTTGAACTCCACTGTCCGATATAGTTGTCCACATCGAATCTTACAAACAGATTTAACATTATAAAAGCAAGGAGACCTGGCCTCACTTTAAAATTCAGAACATCTGGCAACCCTGAGCCAGCAGTCCCACGAGGCCAAAGCCAGCTGGCTGGAGAGCTCCCCTCCCACCCCCTTTTTTTTTTTTTTAGCCAAACTGCTTATTCCACTATGCCACAGTCTCTACCAACCCTGGTGATTTCCCAGACACAAACACACACAATGTCCTAAGACTGAGACAACAAACTACAACAGGCTGGGTGCCTTGGACAGTAGAAATCCATCTGCTCATGATTCTGGAGGCTGAAAGTTGAAAACTGAGATATTGGCAGGGTGGGTTCCCTCTGAGGGTCTCTCTCCTTTGCTTATTATAGATGGCCACCATCTCACTGTATTTTCCTGTGGTCTTCACACCATGTACGTCTCCATCCATACCCGTCTCCTCATAAAAATACCAGTTATGTTGGATCAGAGTCCATTCTAAGAGCCTCTGTTCACATAATTACCTCCTTAAGGAATTGTCTCCAACTGTCCCACTGTGACATGCTATGGGTTAGCACCTCTGATGTCCCTGTGACAATGACTCTCACTTGTCAACTTGATGGAGTAGAGAGACATCTAGTAAGGCACACTCTGACTGGGTCTGTGGGTGTTTCCAGAGCCAGTTGACTGAAGGAGGGAGTTCCACCCAAGAGCTTGGAGACCGACTGAGTAAAAGGAGGAGAATGTCTGCTACCCAGAGCCTAATCTTCTCTACTTCTGCTTCTCCTGAGGTTAGTAACTGCTCTGCCACACCTTCCCCCTATGATGTTCTGTGTCACCCGGGACTGAAACCATGAGCCAAAACAAAGCTTTCTCCTTTAAAGTGGCTCTCTCAGGTATCCTTACAGCAACAAAAACCTTGACTCACACAGTCCTACCAAACAACCTCCTTCCTTTACATCGCTAGTGAACTTCAACAGCACTTGAATCCACCACCAGGTGACGGCAGCCTTTGATTTGCAGTGTGAATTTTTTTTCTCACAGCTTTGTGTCTTCTCTCCTTAGGCCTCTATATGGAGTACCTTAAGAATGAAGTCCATAAAGCACATTTTAAAAGGACATGAACCTTTAAGGACAGAAAGAGACCCAGAGATTGGAGAATATGTCCTCTGCTGGTTTTTTAAAAGCCATTTTAAGACAAAGAACCTTCTAGAAAAGGTCAAAAAGGAAGGAGAGACGGCCCAGTCTGTAAAGTACAAGCAGGATGGCCTGAGTTTAATCCCCAGGACCCACAGTAGAAGAAAAAGTCCTAATACTGGGGTGGTGGAGACAGGAGGATTCCTGTGACTCACTCGCCAGTCAGTCTAGCCAAGTAAGCAGGCTCCAGGTTCATGGAGAGAACCTGTCTCACAACTGAAATGGACAGGTGGCTTTGTAAGGACATAGGAAGGGACGAACTTGCTGGGCAGAAGAGTTTTGTCAAGAGAGGGAGGAGTAATGGAGTTCTAGGGGCCAAAAGCTACTTAAATTGCTGATATTCACTGTTAAACTGTCTAAGAATAGATCAATGGGGAAGTGCACTGAAAAGTGATTGGGAAAGACACCCACTGTCAGCCTCTGTCCTCCACATGCACAGACACGAACACACACACACACACGCACGCACGCACGCACGCACGCACGCATGCACGCCAGGAATCCATGTATACCATAGATGAGCTTTGTTACTATTCTCCAGTGTGGTTCCTAGAGGACCTCCAGAAGGTGCTGAGCCTCCCTCTCAGGACCATGAAAACTGCTGTCTAATGCAAATTCCTCAGAAACCTAAGGCCCATCCACAGACCCCAAACCTCACAGAGCTAAGAGCAGAACCTGATCTGCTGTCTCCTGCCTCCCACTGCTCCTTGTCTGGGAGATTCCAACAAGATGTGTTGCTCATGGATCTGGACAAGGCCATGTGAATAACAGAAGCAAGACAGAAATTCTGGCATTTATGACTGGTGGCCAGAGGAGCCTGGAGCAAGGATGTAGGAGGCCCAAGTTTGCCTGATAAGATGCCAGCGCTGGCTGGGTTATGTTAAGAACAAAGTCCTTGCATGGCTTTGCCTTCTCCTCTTCCTGTACAGAAAAAAGAGTCCAGCTCCTGGACTCTGATGGCCCCTGGAATATCACAAGATTAGGATCCTAGAAAACTATTCTGATAGTAATTCTGTCCTTCTTACTGTTGCTGAAGTAATATAAATGACTCCATGAGAACATCTTGTTCTCAAAGTCATATCTACCAGCAATGGGCCACACCCTCATCCTCCCTGACACAAAATTGCCCCCAGAGAGGATCTTCCTCAGACACTGCCTGCTGACCACCAAGGACACCTCGATATCTCTACCCCAGTTTGCTATCACTGACAGAGAAGTGGGGGTGAAGGGAGAGAGATGGACAGAGAGAAACAGACAGAGAGAAAGAGAGAAGAAATAAGACCATTCCCAGGAGTAACAGTAATATGAACCAAGCATTTTGTACCACAGGGAAAGTGAAAGAACAGCTACACTTTTTGGGAATTGTAATTGTAGAACTGCAAAGCAGAAATGGCAGGAATTTGCTCTCCAACCGACATTCCAGTGTCAAGCAGCTTATTACTTCATGAGGTTGCCTGCTAATTCTCATGAGTAATTAGTACCGTGTTTGGAGCCAAAACATCCAAACTCTGCTCACCACCAACACCCGTGTTCTCTTCTTCTTCCAGGACATCCAGCTGGACCACATTTGCCAACCTCCCTCACAATTACCTGAAGTACTTCTAACCCATGGAGCATGCTCCAGGTGCTGTGTGACTCTTCCAGACCTGATCCATAAAAATTTCCCACGTGCGACCCTTACTTTCTCTTTATCTCCCGGTTAAATAGAAAGGACTCTGGGGACAGGGAGGGAGCTAAGTCAAAATAAGTGAGCCTTGGTCCCTGAATGACAACATGGAACACAGACCTGCCTCTTCCACCATCACCAGTGTTCACCAACTCCCCACCCCATCCCCACCCATCCTCACTGGCCTGTGAGGTGAAAAGAAATAAATGTTTCTCCCATGCAGCCACTTAGCTCTGAGGCTCACCTGTTTCCACAAGTAGCATTATTTGCTTTACCAGTGTGTCTCTGGAAGCAATAGACCTCTACCTACCAGCCAACTCTCATGTAAAGATGGTGGATCAAGCGGCCAATTCTGACCCTTCCTCTATTAAAGTAATTCACCCCCACACAGTCTTGAGCACATTGGATCAGGCCATTCATCATTGAGAGAGACTTCCACTAAAAGTTTCCGAAAACCTAAGTGCTTGGTAGATTAAAGTAGATTCCCAACATAATTAAAATTTTGGGGCAAAAATCCTGAACAACAAGCGAACTAAGAAGACTGGGCTTTCTTGAAGAGGACTATTGCTCTAGGGAGACCTTCCCAACTCAGAGTCACTGAGTCAAACACTGAGTAAGAGCCACTGTCCTGAGGGGTGGGCCTGAGAGTCATATCCACCCCATCCTCCCTTCTTCTGGGTCCCCAGATTGGCTGATTAATCAGCTTCCTGTCACTATAACAAAATACCTGAGATAATCAACTGAAGAAAGATCTTGATCACTGGCAACAGGGCTGGTAAAGACACAGTCACAAGAAAACACTGAGTGGGCTGGTGAAAATTCATGAGTTTTACATTTTACTGTATTTCTCAGGAAAAGCAGGTATTTAATTAACTGTAAAGTGTCAAATGTGGGAATTAAAGTAATCTTTATTAAAGTGTGCCCAACATGCATAAAATATATAATTACAAGTGTTACTTGACGAAGATTCATGGTTTGTTTTCAGCCTGGGGCTTTGCATTTTAAGAGGATGTGGGAAAATGGGAGAGGGTGCGGAGAACTCATTATTGAAGTCTCTCAAAGGAAGATTAAAGAAGTTGAAATGTTTTTATGCTAGTGATGAGGAAGCTAAGGGAGGGCTACAGAGGTATCTTCAAGTATACCTAAGGTTTAATCAGCCCGTTGAACTTGTTCTCCAGACATTCCCAATTCAGAGCCGTTGAATCAAACACTGGCTAAAACAGAGCCACTGTGTAAAGGGTTGGGGATTAGCGTTATATCCCCTCCCATTCTCCCTTCTTCTGGGTCCCTAGATTGGCTGGTTTCCCACTGCATTAGTCAGCTTCCTGTGAAAAGCTGACTGTGCCCCCATGCCTGTAATCCCAACACCAAGGGGTGGAGACAGGAGGATCCCTTGGCGACTGACACTCTCTAGGTTCAGTGAGAGACCCTGTCTCAAAAACTAAGGTGGAGAGTGACTGAAGAAGACTCTACACAGGTATGAGAGAGGGAGAGAGAGAGAGAGAGAGAGAGAGAGAGAGAGAGAGAGAGAGCATACAAAAAGAAAAAGAGGTGAAGATTTCTTTTTGCCTCCCCATTTTGAGGGTCTTAGGCCATGGTAAGTTGGTCCGTTGCTTTGGATTGTGACGAGGCAGTGCTACATCATGTCAGGGACACATGGCAGACCAAAGCCACTCATCTTATTGCCAGGAAACAAAAGATAATGAGAGAAGGATTCGAATCCCCCAGTTCCCTTCAAGGCTGTGTTCCCAATGACCTGAAGATCTCCTACTCAGTGCCACCTCTGAAAAGGGTGTCACCACTTCTCCACAGCGTCATCCTTAGGACCAAGCCTCCAGTACATGAATCTGTGACAACAGTCAAGATCCGAGTCACAGCTTCCACTCCAGATCCTTCCTTGTCCATCAGGTGAGTGGCATTGGCCGCTCCCCCAACCATGTCCCCATCCTGCCTGTGGCCTGCTTTCCAGCTCTGTGCTCTACTAAACTGTTTAGTCTGACTGTCCCCAAACACGTTGTCTACTGAAGGGCTTCTGGCTTGCAGCCTTTCAACTGCCATCTAATGCCCCCCCTCTTCCCTTAGTTTCCCCCATACTCACTCATCAGCCTACTTTCCCTAAGCCCCAGAACACCCATCTCAGCCACAGATATGACGTTATAAATCACCAGCATAGCCCCATGAAGTGGACTTCCTGCAGGTTTGTGGTTTTCCACTGCAAGCTGTGTTAAACTGTTTTGATTCCTTTGTGCCTCCAGTCCCTCTTGCATTGTTCTCAGGCCTCTCTAACAATCTGGCCCATCCCAACCTCTTCGCTCTCCTTGACCTTTACTTTCCATCAGACTCTCACATGGCACTTCCCTACCTTTCTCCTTCTCTTTCTCTTGCCAGTGCCTCTGCCTGGAATGCCCACCTGATTCGTCCAGGTGGCAGAGTCTGAGGCATCTTGTGCAACTCAGACCAAAGATTCCTTTTACACTTTGCTGAACGTAGGGCGAACTCACTACTTCAAATCGTGTGAATCACGTATTATAATTTTTAATCTATCAGCATCTTTTCTACTACACTATTAACTCACCAAAAGTAGGAACTATGTCTTATTCTGGGTCTTCCTTGGGACTTAGCAGGATCTCTGGTATTTAAAACATGTTTATTGAGTGAAAACAAAGCCCCCACTTCAAGGATTTGCTTTCTAGCCTGCATGGGAGCTGGTGCATGAGGCAGGATTCTGGGAACTGGATAAAAGAGGGTGAGACACCCTCATGGCTCCTGCTGGGCATCCTTCTACATTCCAGTGTCTGAATAAAAGCTGGCAGCTCTGCCTTGTCTGCTCCTAAGTGTCATAACTGGAACAAAATGCCTTCATTAGCCAGTCTGGCCACATCGCAAGCACATGGCTTAGGAAGCAGAGAGACTGCCTGACTCTTTTCTGGTTCCTATGGATACAATGCCTCTTCTGACCCACAGAGATTCATCTGCGTGGGCACCTGCCGTATCTGAACACAAAATACAGCAGAGAATATTGGGTATAGTAAGAAGTCTGGGGAGAGGGACAAGAAAGAATTGAGAGGGAGCATGAGGGTATTCATCCTCAAATGCAGAAGGTGGGACACATGTAAAAGCATCTTGAAAAATCAAACAGGAGTTTTGGAAAAGAAATTCCTTTCACTAAGATGGGAAAAATCACCCTTGAAGATTGCCTTCCCTTCTGCAGCCAGAGCAGAATTCTTGGATCTGTTTTGATCAGTTCCTTCTAGGTGTACCCTTCCCCACCATCACCAGGCAGCCAAGCAGTTTGATATGTGCTTAACTAGGAAGCAAACTAGGCAGGCAGTCTGTAGAAATGCAATATGGTGTCTTTCCTCCCCTTTGCTCATTTCACTAGCAAGCATACATTTAGGAATACGGTGATTAAAACAGTACCTGCTGCGGCTGAGTCCTTCTAGTCTCCCAGGAGCTCTTGTGTGGAGCTGCGCTGCCTTCCTAACAAAGACTCTCAGACAGTAATTGAGAATACAGTCCATTGTCTCAGAGTCACTTAAGTGAAACAAGGAGTCAAGACTCAAAGCCAGAATCTTAGCTCCCAACGCTGGTGCCCTTATCCCCACACCTGCTACCTTGCTCCCTGCCTGACTGCTAGCTAAGCCTCAGCCACTTCTCAATTGAACCACAAGAAGCCAAGAATGAGGAGACCAGTGACTTAGGTACTGATGTCGACAAAGTAACCTCCTGTGTTGCTTTTTAACTAGTATCTGAGTAGAGCAGATGAATCCATGTAAATAATCAGACTGTTGGTTTATAGTTTTTTATTTATCACTGTCTCTGAGTTTATAAATTTGGTTCTTGCCAATACATTGAAGATTTTTGAAGAGGTCTCCTATACTGGATTTGTCTCCAACACTGAGGTCACAGATTGGTGCCATACATAGGGTCATTTTATTCTGACTATAATTATGCTCCCACCTCCTAAGAACCACATGATGAAAACTGGAAGCCTACTTTTAGTCGTATTTGTCATTTCTGAAATATCTGTATAGCAGATAGATATAGTAGCAACAATGCATTGTATTTCTAGAACACTACGGTTTGTGGTAAGCTTTATTGTTTTATAACACTGCCCCCTTTTTCCTTCCAGCAGAAGGGTCCCTACCCTGGCCATGAGGCTGGTTCAACAGATATATCATTTTCCCTCTCCTTCTTCTGTTGTGTTGGGGACAGAACCTAGGTCTTGCTCATGTCCCATCCACACTGAGCCACATTTACAGAGTTCACGAGTATCACCATTTTGACTTTATATAAGGCATGGAACCTGAAAAGGTTAACAAATGTGCAGTTTACACAACTAAAATTGATGACCCAGGAACTATCCTAAATCCAGAATTCTCCTTGCTGGCTAAAATGTTCCTTTTTCTGCCTTCTTCTCCCTCCATCGTAAAAATAGGGACAAAACAGCAAACATTTATTGCCAGTTTTCAGGAACAACAGTCAACACACATATTAGAGTGTTGGTAAGAGTAGGATCCTCTCCTGAGTAGAAAATGGGGCCTCTCTTCTTCTGGATGCCCACAGCTCTCCTTGTCTCAGAGAGAGAGAGAGAGGACACCCTACACCAATAAAACTATACATTCACTTATTTATGTCTCCCACACATTAATTCTTAATCTTATACCCATGAGTGATTCATGAACCCCTCAAAATTGAATAGCATTCCTTCTTTTCAAGGAGACTGTCCTAGTCTATATAAATTCTCAAAGGAGCAGAAAAGAAGCTCAAAAGTATTGTTGTACTATATTAGGCTACCGATCTCCAGATCTCTCATGCTGACCACTGGGCCTTTTATGTAACAAGTGTAATGGATAAATGAGTTTGTGCATCCGTTCCTGCACACTTGGCCAAATGCATGGCTACATAGTCCGCTTGCATCTCTGCTTGTTTGTTTTGTCAAACTTGAATTTTCCACAATGGTCTGAGTGTTTTATAAACTGAATGATGTGCTAGACATAGCACATAGCCAACAACGTAGCCAAATTTTAGAGAGGAAGATTTGAAATTCAGAAAAACATTTTGACTCTTGAGACTAGTCAATGTACTGTGGCTGACTTGCACTTGACATTGTTCTTCCAGTTTTCCCATTCACAGATCATTATGCGAAAGTGGGGATTTACATACAACCCATTTCAGCAGAGTAAATGATACAGCATGTGTTCCAGCCCTGTCTGGTTTTATATATATATATATTGCATTTTATAGCTATCTCCTTGTCAGACGTGTAAGTCTACCACAAACACACACATACAAAGAACTAATTTTAAATGGAGTGTATCAGAAAATCACAACTCAGCAAAATATGGTGCTTTTTTTGACAAATACTGAATAGCTAAATTATATACATACTTTGCGGTTCTAAGGCTGTCCAAGATACAGGGTGATCTGAGACAACAGTGCCTCATCCCTGAGCTCAAGGCCAATTCCAAGAAAATAATCAAAGTGAATTGTAGCTGGTATACGAAATCAAGCACCACCCTCTACTCTCTGGGCTTTGTAGATCAAAGATAATAAACCTGTCATGAGCCAAGACAAAGAGCTACCAAGGAGTGACAAATTTCTATCAAGTTTGCATTTCCTCAAAATACTGAGGGTAGAAATAGAACTGGTGAACATGCCCTTCCTCTTCTCACAGAGAATTAACTACACTGAAGAAAAACTGGCCAGGTCTTTCAATGTGTTGGCCAAAGCCAGCCTCCCACTGCCTGGAAAGGAACAGAGAGCAGAGAATCATGCTGGGGAACAATGCCCACCTGTCCTCAGCAGCGCACAGGCCATTATCTGTCACCAGATAGCTCCATGTGCTGTCAGAAAGCTGTACAAGAAAACAACCTGGAGAGTAACTCGATGAAGCAGTGTTAAACTCCAGAGGATAACAAACATTCTGCCAAGGACAAACATTTACAACCTTACATTCCTCTACTCCCATCTGAATTAGTTCCCTTGTCCACTTAGAAAGCAGCGGCAGAGTACAATCAACAGACTGAACGTCAAATCAAGAGTCCTAAGGTCTCCAACCTGTCATTCAACTGGAGAACAAAAATACAGTGAAGCAGTCAGGAAAACAACTGGCTTCCTGCCTTTCTGATAAGAAGGAAGGAGGAGGAAAGAAGAAGAAGAAGAAGAAGAAGAAGAAGAAGAAGAAGAAGAAGAA
>CAJQZJ010000067.1:2413087-2435565 GCA_907164525.1 Lophiomys imhausi
AAGAAGAAGAAGAAGAAGAAGAAGAAGAAGAAGAAGAAGAAGAAGAAGAAGAAGAAGAAGAAGAAGAAGAAGAATTAGAAGGACTCTGTAGTTCACTATCTCACATCTCCATTACCTTATTGATCTTCACAGCTCTGCAAGGCAAGCCCAATGAGTGCAATAGTTTTTCAGGATGCAGATAAGAAACCTGATCAGAGACTTTCCCAGGGACATATGACAATTTCTAGAGTGAGGTGCCATGCTCTTTGGCTCCAAGTTCACAGTTTCTTCCAATATATTTATTTGTGTAAGCCGAATACAAGGGTTCTGCCTACTCTTCCTCTATCACTCAACAATGCCTTATGCTGATAAGTCACCTAAAAGACACAATCCCTTCATAAAGAGGTTCTTTTAACAATTTGGTAGCTAATTTCCTTCCAAGTGAATCCAAAAAATACTAACTCGCTTGGTACTTTAGTCTGTTCCTTCTGTAATACCAAGTACATATTTTCTTTTCATAGCTTAATTATAAAATGCACCTACGTTTGTTATTCATTTGCCTTGTGCCTTTAGAACAATTATCTAACCTATTCTGGGGCCTTTGAAGGTCATCAAAATATTTGAAGTCATCATGTAAAGCAATGATTCTCAACCTTCCTAATGCTCCGGCCCTTTAATACAGTTCCCTCACAATGTGGTGACCCTCAACCATAAAAGTATTTTTGTTGCAACCTAATAACTGTTATTTTGCTACTGTTATGAATCATAATGTAAATACTTGGTATATAGGTGATCTTGGGGAACCCCTGCAAACAGGTCATTCAACCCCCAAAGGGATCGTGACCCACAGGTTGAGAACCATGGATTTAAGGGATCTATCCAAAAGGTTAAGAACATAAAAGTGCTCAGGACAAAATATTTTCTGTACAGAGCTTAAAACAGAGAAGGGCGACCAATAAGAACATGACTCCACGGTCCACTGCTACCTTGGGACAGGAGCAGAACATTCCAGAAGTGTAGAGACACAGCACTCAATGCAGAGTTACATATCAGAGGTCGCTCTCCAGAGAGGGCTAGGCTAATGACTACGACTTGTCAAGAGGATTTTCTAGAATTTTTCTAGTTTCCTCCGCACTTCCAGGCAACACAACGCCGTCAACTCTCACTGCCCTGTCTTGCCCATACCATTTTCTTAGCCTCTTGAGGTTAGTCCAGGAACATCTTTGCCATCCTTCAAGGTTCAGCTTCAGTGCAGCCTTTTCTTGGAAGCCGTCCCTGGCCTGACTGAAGAAACAGAACTGAAACTAGTCTGCACAGATTGCAAAGAGAAGATCCGAATTTCTTCATGCTTCTCTTGAGCCTTCAAAAATCCTAAACTGTATTAGTCATTAAATGTTCCTTATGTCCATAATTTAAAATCAACTCATGCATGCCACCCGATTGTTAATAGCAAAGTAGCAAGGAGTAGTGGGAATCATGGCTTCCAAAGCCCGTGTTTCTGTACTGCCCTACTCTCCAGCTAAGCTGGAGGACAGAGAGGGGAGGTTGCTCTCTACTCCGCCACATCTAGTTAGAATTGTGGCAGTGCCCTGAAGGGTAAGCAGTGGCAGGTCCCTGGTCAAGTGGTGGAGGATTTGGGTGAAAACATGTCAACACTGTTCTGAGGAAGACCTCAGCTTTTCAGCTGTAAAATTAGAGTGGTTTTTTTTGTTTTTTGTTTGTTTGTTTTTGTTTTTGTTTTTTGGCCATCAGCAACTCTTTATAGACGAGACCAGAGCAATTTTCTTTTGAGATGCTATAGGACAAAACTGAGAGATTATATTCATATTGCAGAGTTTTGCAAACCCTCCGGATGTCCTAACAATAAGTTACAGATGTCTAATCCTAAATTAAGAAGTTAAATACAGTGTGGACTCTACAAATGGCAATTTTCTATAATTTGAGAAAAATATTTGGTAGCTCGATTCCCACTGGAAATGGTTGGCAATGGTTCTGCTCTCTGTTAAACGTCTCTGTCAGCCTCTCCTAAAGCCGTGATCACACTAGAGAACAATAGACTTCCAAAAACAACAGAGAATTGCTCAGGAAACTGTAATTATAATTTTCCCCTGGACATCTCAGTATTTTATAACCAGGGGAAGTACTGGGATAACTGTGCACATACATTCACGTTCTTTTAATGGCATTAAACCGTATCTTGGCTTTTCATAGTTTGTGCTGTTGCCTTACTAGCTTTTGTTCTGAAAGGAGACTTTATCAGTTTTCCTGGGCCGTGCCATTTTATCTCTTTATTCCGCCTGCAATAAGATATCAGACTAATATTGGCAGAGCAACTTCGTACAATGAATCTTTGTTTCAGACAAAAAAAAGTATGAATAGTACATTATTAAAATGGAGAAGGAAGTGTGTTTCATTCCACTTATTATTTACTTAGTGAATATTGTCGTGGTACCAGGCGCTTGACAAAAGATGAATAAAGGGAAGCAATAACCCGGTGTACTCGGATCTTGCATTTCACATGAGGATCTCTGAGTACTTTCCAAACACTGACTCATAAACCAACTCACTTCAGGCAGGACTCGACAGTTAACTGCAAGTAGCCTGTTCGGAACACCTCCTGCCACCATTGGAGACTATGTCACTGGATCCTGGAGATGTCTGAAGACTCGGAGAGGTGTAATCAAGATGGGATGCATTTGGGAAAGGAGCTGGGGAAAAAAAAATACAGTGACAAAGAGACATCACAGCTCCAGCACCGGATTTTGTTGATCACTAACTGATAACTCCCCTCTCAAAACCAAACACATACTTAACAGCTGACAAAGTAAATGTTTTACTTATAGCAAATTTGCTTCTTATCTTTGTCTAACACATTCGTGACATCTGCAGTTCAGTTTTCCTTTTTTTTCTACAAACAAGAATTTTTTCCAAGATACATTATACTTTTATAGTTACAAAAACTATCTACTCTATTCTGAATTATTAAGATTTACCATATACCTATTCAATGTCAAAAATCAGGAAGCCTCATTCATTATTCATAAATTCTCAATTTATATAAAAGTACCTAGAAATTGATTAACTATTCTGTTCAAGTAGGGGGGACGTGCCCTCAGGGAGTCGTTTCTGTGGTATGACAGGGGCCAAAGGCAATAATTAGCAGCTCTCCAAGGGTCCCTGGCACCAGGAACACATGGCTCATACTACAGGCCCTCACACTCAGTCAAGACACAAAATCTCAGCCATTCCATTTCTAATGGGGGAAGGGGGTGTGATAAGCCCTATGCTTAGAAATCAAATGAAAACCAAAGGGTCAACAGGCAGATATTACTGTTGCCAAGCCAGGAACCAGAGATGGTGGCTGAGACGGGACCTCTGCTTTCCTGACTTTCTGCCATCCCTTTTAGGGATCAGCTTTCTGTGAGGCTGAATTGACACCTTGAGCTTGGTGCATATCTCTTGAAAGCCAAGCCTCCTCCTGGGAACAAGCCCACGTTTTACCCACTGCTAGAGGCTGTGTAGTCTGTTCATTCTCATCAGAGAACTGAGGAGCCTCCGCGATGGAGCCCCTCAGAAGAGAGAAAACCACATTGGATATACCGAGTAACAATGCATAGGCATTCCAAGAAGTCTGGAAGGATCTACACCCATCATTGTGGCAGCTTTTCCATCTCAGGCCATGTGGTGCTGTGTTCAGGTCCCTGGGAAAGACAAAGTTCTATGCTAGGCATTTCTTTTTGTTTGTTTGTTTGTTTATGTGTGTACATATGCATGTCTATGTATGTATGAGGAGGTCAGAGGGCATCACATCTCTTGGAACTGGAGCTACAGACAGCTGTGAGCTGCCTGATATGGGTGCGAAGCATGGAACCCAGGTCCCCTGCCAGGACAATATGTGCCGCTAACCACTGGGCCATCTGTCCAGCTGTTACAAGTAAGTATTTCAATAAGTGCTTCTGCTTACTGGAGCCTGTGTCCCACGGTCAACACATGCCAACACAATCATCATACCAGCTTTGGCACCCATTGGTCACTATGGTGCCTGATGTGCCTATGTGCCCGGGGCCCCCCAGAAAGAGGAGAAGGACTCAAGGACCAGGCTGAGATAGATCACTGGGAAGGGGATGCTCAGAGACATGTTAGAACCTTCCCCTGGAGGCCCCCACAACCACCATATGGAGAAAAGAAGACAAAGAACCCATGAAAACTTAGAAAATAGCACTTTTGGGAGTTAATAATCCAGTGGCTTTCTACTTCAGAGGGTTTTAATTTTCCCGCGGTTACAAATTCTGCTACCATCTGCTTCAAAGCCAATAAATGGCAAAGGGTGGGTGTTTGTCTTTCAAGGAGCAAAAGAAACAGGTAAGGCCAAGACCCACTTCGCAAGCTCTACGGGGAAGAATAAAACGAAACCAGGAGTTGCCTTTTGGGAAAATGATAGACCGGTCTTGAAGATCACAGGGTGTTTGTGTGTGTATGGGTTGGGGGTGGGGGTTCAAATTTTACACAGGAATTGACAGCAGACAACTACTTAGCAGTTTTACTCAGTCTCTGTACTGGCATGCTCACAGTAATCAAATTATTCATATCTGTATAGACTTTGGCCATGTTTGGCAGATTCTTCTTCCAAACTTCTGCATGTAAGCAACCACTTGTGACTTCTGATGAAATGATCATTCCAACTCCTTCTGTTGTCAGCATTTTATCACCGTGGGTTGAGTTGCCCTAGAGGCATCAAAGCAGTGTACAATCCTATTTGTCTGATGTTCTGGTTCATTTGGGATTTGATCTAGGTTCTTTCAATCATCCCGACTAAGCAGAAAGATGGCATTAACGATGCTAGACTGTTCTAACTTCACAAGCTGCAAGAGGTTTCTCTAGCCACTCAGAAAACCAATAGTTTTCAAACCAAATGGAACCTTCTAGGAGCAAGAGAACACACAATTGTGTCCGGGTAGAGCAAAGTATTTAGGGGGAGCAGAGGGCTTTTGAAAACAGCTTAGTTTCTCTCTACATGGTTTTCCTTTGTACATGATGGGGTTAGTGCTGAGGAGCCACACTCAATGGAAACACGCCTTCTTCTTGCTTCTTGAAGTGGTGATTGGTATTCTTTGCTTTGAACGGAGGTCCCTGAAAAGCAGGAATCACAGGAAGACTGGCTCAATGAAGACACAAACTTCAAGCATTACCCATTTTACAGATAGTTTATTTGACAAACAAGATTTTTCCCCCTTTCCTTCTACTTCCGACCACAGTCTGCACAGCTTCGACCTGACTTGGGCAACGAGGAGTGGTGGGATGACGACAGGCACACATACAGAAAAGCTGGGATCAGGTGAGCCACGCGCTCTGATGAAGACAACCGGCCTGGGGACTGAGCAGGGTTATTGGGTATAGCGTGAATGATGAGGACATGTGGGTAGTTGGTCTCTGTGGGAGGTCTCTGTAGGGGAGCAAGGGAGGAAGCTGCACTTGATCGTTTCTGAGCACACTGCCAACATCAACACTCTTCAACTAGGGGACCGCTTTGTTGTTCCTGAGGCTGGCCCAGGGAAGGCCTTGCCATTCCCCTGGGTCTGAGGCATTGGGGTCCCTGACGCTGCCACGCTCATGTCAATAATGGACCATTCAGGCCTTCATCTGCTCCCCATATCTTCCTATTCCATGGTGTCTATCTACTCCTCTCTTATTTATACCTCATGCCCTTCTTTTCTTTTTAATCAGGTGGCCAGGACACTGCAGACTTCTGGTCTGACACCCCAAGAACAGAAAGGAATGGGACGAGCTCCCCTCTGACTGCCTTTCATCCCTGTTACCTGCATTGCCCTCTCCTGCTTCTACAAGTCTCTTACTTCCTCCTAGGGAATAGACTATTAAGCCTTATCTTTATTCAGTGATTTCATCTCTAATGCCAAGAGTTCAGGGTTAAAAATTAATGTGATCATATGTCAAAGTTTCCATTTTTATGGTGTCTGATCCCAGTCAGGGAAGGAAAGAGAGGCAGACATGGACGAGAACATGGCAGGTGTCGCAACATCCTTCACACCTTTGTTGAAAAAGCTGGGTTCTCTCACAGCTGGGTGACATATAACCTCCTCTGATTGATCTCCCTAAGTGACTTTTCTGGCTTTTGCACAGAATTAGAAACAAAAGTGGGACAAAAAAGATAAAGTAGAGGCAGCAAGGAACAGGTCGTGATTTAAAGGCCCATTGTTACTGAATCTACAAAAAGTGGAGCTGTAGTTTTTTTACCCTGTGTTCCATTTGATATGTATAACGGATGCTGCTTGATCAGATTGTATTGCAGTCCTCCTGTTCACGTTGCTCTTGTAAACTTGGCCTGTTCTCTCGATCACTATCTCCCTGCATTGGAATTGCTGCTGTAGCTCAGTAGCTGTCTGTCTCTGCATAATTTGAAGTGCCAAGGACAGACTCTCCCATTTGCACCCCACTGCACCCCATCCTCTCTTCTCCCTTTGCACCCTGTAAGGACACAATGAGGAGCAGACAGTGTCCACCTCACAGCCACAAGAGGGGAAGACTCATTGCAAGGGTAGGCAGCTGAAGAAAAAGCAGTAGACAGTAAAGACTTGGAAGAGTAGGCTCAGCCTGACACATGAGAATTTTTTAAATCTCCATAAAGATGATTTCCAGAAAACTCTTCTCTTACCACTGACTCTATCTTGTCTACCATTTATCAAATAACTATGTAGATAATGGTTGAAAAAAAATCTTAAGTAGCAAACATAAGATGTATTAACTGTGTCATTTTTCTTTTCTTTTCTTTTTTTCTTTTGCTGTTAATGTCAAGGACAAACATTGACATTGCTCAAATTAATGAACTAGTCTCCCTGTCAATGAATAAGGGCATAGGGGCTCTGGGATGTATTGATCTTCCTTGTATGAAACACAATCTTCCATAAAACAAAGGCGACTATATTTTACTGGCAACCTCAAAGGCAGGCTCACCACGTTCATCTGAGTTTAATAGACATTTTTAATTATTCATCTGCAAGACATAAAATAGCTCATTTTGAGAAGTCTCATTTGGATGTTAATTTGCAAATAAGAGCCAGAGAGAAGTCTGTATGCATTATTCTTGTAAATATATGTACATAAAATATCTAAAATTTTAACAAGCCAGTGACTAAAATCTTGTTGGGAAGAATGATCCAAAGATAATCACCCCAAGTTGGGATAATTTCTATCGCAGTCCATCTTCTGCGAGCTTCTTTAGTAATCTGAGAGTGAGATTAGACTCTCATTATGAACTGCTTATAAACATCATTTGAGATGATGGGAAAGTAATTTGAAGAATTTGGGGCCTGGTAATGAGTTCCCTTTGAAGTTGGGGAGGGATGGCAGTGGGAACAGAATCTGAGCTAATTGCTGGTTGTCTCCAAGGAGTCCAAATGTTGATGAAGCTTCTATGTTTAATAATTAAACACACTAACCTCAGAGAAGGAGGGAGCAATGTCGAAGGAACCCCCGGACACTTAAAAATCCTGCCTCTTGCTTTACCAACATACTTTCCACCTCTGGGGTTCTTCCTTGACTTTGGTCTGTGTCCCCCTACAGTTGCAAAGTGCCCACCCTACACCCTGAGGTGCCATTCTGGAGAACAAGGGTGGCAATGATTCTTCCCCCAAACATGTTCAGGAAATCAATAAATGTTTGCCTTGCTCTTTGAAGCTTTGCATCTGGCTGAAGTACAACTAATGCAACCCTGGGCGTGGCCCTTTCCTCCCATTCATTTGAGTCTCTATTAGGCACAGGAGAATTTCATTCCAGTTAATCATGCTGTGCTCTAGAATATTCTCCAATGACTTACTACCAAGAGAACTCTCATCATCTATTTCTAATGCTCTCCCTTTGGCCTGGGTAACCCTAGTACATTCAGAAGTGCCCCTTGCCACAGCTGCATGAGTTGGCGGCTTCTAATGGGAAGCAGAAAGACATGGCTGCATTTTCATACCAATTCCCAGAGCATCCCATCTGGTCCAGAGGCATGTTAGAGCCATGTCAGCAAAGCATCTAGTAGAAAAGGGAATTAAGAACATGGCTGTGCCCATCTAGAAACCAGAATCAAAGGTGTGAGCTCATCCTAATTCCTGTCTGCATCTGCATTCAGAGGTGCTGGAGTTCAGGGTGTCAAGTTAGAAAATGGAAGGGGCCATAACAATGTCTAAGTAGTAATCATCAAAGCCTGGTTCGCAGATGAAGCAGACAGAAGATGCAACTTCTGTCTTGGGTTAGCCTCCCCTAGATAAGGTCTACTCTGCCCTGGTGTGGGTTGTCCTATGAGACCTGGATCTTGCACAGAGTTCCCTGAATCCCTCCCACCAGCCAGACACTGCCATTGGCTACTCTCCCTCAAACCAGGGAGAGGGAGCAGACAAGCTGGTAGGGGGAATGCTCCTATTTCTTGACTTCTTCCTCACACCAAATGGCACGCTGTTTAGGGTCAGCAGAACATTATTCCTGGGTGCCAGGTGAGACTAACACAGAGCACTTAGAATCACTGAAGACTGAAGAATGTGAAGAAAACTGTATTTACCAGGCTGAGTGGAACTATGTAAACCCCGAGAGCATTTTCAAATAACAGCAGATGTCTCCCAATTGTCCTCACAAGAGAACAGATTTCACTAACTAAGGGTCTGGGGTTTCTGAAGCAGGTTTTCCAAGGTCATGTGCAATGTTCCATTGTTCAGATGGGTCAAAGCAAAGCTGAGATCTGCCACCACCGTGATTCCCTGCCTTTCCTCCATCCCATAACTAGCACCCACCCATATTCTCAAGCTACAGCCTAGCTATTATCAGTGGGAGAATGGTTGCAAATTATTTTGTAGTCTTCGGGATCAAGTATCACCCTCCCTGGCATATTCCACATTGAATGGAGTCACACCAGCGATGACATCTCCATTTGCATGCCATGGGAGAAAAGAGCTGGTGCACTGAGCACGATTTCTAAATAGGTCCCAGAAGCAGAATATCTGGGCTCCCCTTCACACTGTAGACTAAGCCTCCTGAAAATCTTCTAACAAAAACAAGTGTCTACACGGTGTGTGATGAACGAACACTGCACTTGATCGTTTTCTTACATTCATGAATTTTAAATACATCTTTGTAGAATGGGTGTGGTGGGCTTAACACCACAAGACTTTGTCTCTGAGGAAGGATGCTGCTGCTTCCCACTCAGGGTGGTTTCATCATGTCAGTGTCTTTATCTGTGAAACAATGAGGGGAAATGAGCATTGTTTTTCCCAACAGTTTTACTCAGCAAAAGTAAAATCTGGCAAGCTAGAAGTTATCTGGTGCCTCACATTACATACAAGCAAGTAGTTACCTTTCCTACAATTCTTACTTTCTTTTTCTTTAGTAATTTGGGGTACATGGATGTATAGGACCACCAACCAAAATTGAAGAGGAATAGAAGAAAGGAAAGAAGGGCCGGGCAGTGGTGGCGCACGCCTTTAATCCCAGCACTTGGGAGGCAGAGGCAGGCGGATCTTTGCGAGTTCAAGGCCAGCCTGGTCTACAAAGTGAGTCCAGGACAGCCAGGGCTACACAGAGAAACCCTGTCTCGAAAAACCAAAAAAAAAAAAAAAAAAAAAAGAAAGAAGGAAGTTAGAAAGTTGAAGGATGGGAAGAAGGAAGGAAAGGAGAGAGGGAGAAAGGGAGGGGAGAAGGGGGTAAGGAGGGGAGAGGGGGTAGGGAGAGAGGGAGGGAGGAAAGGAGAGAGAGAAAGGGAGGAAGGGAGGGAAGCAAATGCTATTCTTTTTTTAACATTTATTTATTTATTTATTTATTTAATTGTTTGTTTATTTATTTATTTACTTATTATGTATACAGTATTTGCTCTACATATATGCCGTAGGGAGAGAGGGAGGGAGGAAAGGAGAGAGAGAAAGGGAGGAAGGGAGGGAAGCAAATGCTATTCTTTTTTTTAACATTTATTTATTTGTTTATTTATTTATTTATTTATTTATTTATTTATTTATTTATTATACGGTATTTGCTCTACATATATGCCGGGGCACCAGATCTCAATGTAGATGGTTGTGAGCCACCATGTGATTTATTTATTTATTTATTTATTTATTTATTATACAGTATTTGCTCTACATATATGCCGGGGCACCAGATCTCATTGTAGATGGTTGTGAGCCACCATGTGATTTCTGGGAATTGAACTCAGGACCTTTGGAAGAAATGCCAGTGCTCTTAACCTCTGAGCCATCTCTCCAGCCCACAAATGCTATTCTTAAGGGATGTCCCCAATAACAAAATCTACTGTAAATAACACTACTAACTATCTCAGGAAAGGAATAAAACACTAGAGCTGGTTTTTAAATAGTAAAATAAATAGATAAACAGGTCCTGGAAATCGAATTACCCATGTCACCAGTAGCCTCCCCTCTACAAAGCATACACTGCTCTTCCAGCCTGGAGACCCATCTCTGCCTGAGTCCCCAGATCTGTGCTTCTCAGTGTCCCCTAGCACTGAATCTATGATGGCCACCTCTGTGGTTGGTCTGTTACTGTTCCAGGTCCCTGCCTGCCTGCCTCCAGTGGTCTTGGCTTGGTCATCAGTATGTCCATGTTTCTGTCCCTGTGGCCTGCTGGTGGTCAGGCTGGCTCAGGCTGCAGAGAGGGCAGGAAGGGGGTGGAAAAGGAACACAATGAGGCAGCTCGGAGGGCAAAGGGTCAGACAGGACAGGAGGGCAGAAATAAACAGAAAGGGCTTGACTGGCCTCTCACCTTTCATCCCTGGCTCTGAGAGATAAGCCCTAACAGCAAGGCCATCTGGGCTCTGTTTCAGACGTTCCCACCCTCTACTTTCCAGTCCTTCTTTCCCTTTGAAAAACCTGTCTCTGCAGTTTGTTAAGGGGTTTGACTCAGGGAGGCTCTTGGTGGTCAACACTCATTCCAAATGCTGCGATCATTATCACCCGAGGGATGTATGTAGCATGTGGTACTTGGAAACCATCTTTCACACAAATGTTACAGGAACTTGATTGGATGGTATCTGGGTTGGGTCAAAGCATCAGGCCCAGGAAGGACTTCAGCCATTGGAAGCCACATCGTTACTGCCTCCTCTCACATTCATCATTCTCCACGGCTCTTCCGTCTTCCCTTTCCTCTTAACAAAGTCAGCGGGAATGGAAGATACTAAACTCTGTCTTTCATACCTTTTAGTAAACCAGAGTCAAAGCATCGTCTCTGACTGTAAGTCACTATTCATGTTGCCAATGTTTTTTTTTTTTAATAATAAAAGCCAATTCTGCTTGTTTTCCTCACCGAGAATGCCTTCCTTAAAATAGGCTACTACCATGTGGCATGTCTTCAACATTCCCACTTCACCCTAGGATCAAAAGGGTTGTTTGGTGGCTGGTGTAAATACTGCTTAAGAACCTGGAGCTGAATTACCCTGGCTCACATCCTGACTTCCCCACAGATTAATGCATGACCTTCTTATTGTATGTTCCCCTGAGCCTCACTTTCATCCTTTGCAAGATGAAGACGGCCCTAGCAAGCCTCTTCGTGGACTTACCCACAGATATCTAGTGATACAAAGCTGCCAGAACCACGGCCACATTTTTCACAGTAAAATTGAAAATTTGAAAACATTAAAAAAAAAATTTAAAAAAGGGTCCTCGGAAAGTAACAGTTAAGAAAACATTTACTTCTCAAGGTTAGCATCTTTTTATAAAATTCTGTCTCTAAGGTTGTTCCTGTCATGTTTTAGCCAGCCTGAAAGAAAAACAATAAAGCAGAACCAGGCATGATGGTATGCACCTCTAATCCCAGTCCTTGGGGGGGTAGAGGCAGAAAGCCTTGCAGTTTGAAGCCAATTTAGGCTACACAGTGAGACCCTGTCTTGGAAAGGGAGCTGGGAATTCGGCTTAGAGGTAAAGTTCGTAACATGCCTAAAGCTCTGTGTTCCATCATAGCAGCAGTGTGTGTGTGTGTGTGTGTGTGTGTGTGTGTGTGTGTGTGTGTATTTAGTATTGTTAAAAATCTTCAAGTAAAATTAGATGTAAGAAAAAGTCTAAGTTTTTACCTTTCTTCCAAAGTTGAAAATATTCACTTGTTGTTAGTAATCTAAAGCCATCTTCATATACTGATTATGTCTTATCTCAGTACACATTTTGTGCAAAAAATCTCTGGGATCTCCCTGCATTATCAATATAAAGTACCACTAAATAAGATTTGGGAGGGAGTGGAAAGAAAGGCATTAAGTGAGTTTACAAAAGGAAGAAATTTCGCTCAGTTCACCTCCCTGGATATCTCAAGATAATGTCTGCAACAATTCTCCTCTGCACCATGGTGCAGTGTGTCCAAAATGGTGTTGTTGCTGTAGTGAGCTGGAACAAGGAGTCCTTCCTTAGCACAGCCACACTTCCAGCAAATACGCTTAAACGTCCTAGGAACCCTCAGAATGCATGAGATGAGGGGGCAGAAGCGCCTGTATCTCAAGCTCACCAGTGAGTGGGTAGCATCTTAGCATCTACAAATAAGCCTGGCAACAACCAAGGAGTAATTTTTATGTAAGTTAGTTGCATTTTTATTGAGCCAAATATAAGTTTGCTAAAGTGAAAGTAAGTTTTCTTCTTGACTGGGTTTCTTCTTCGTGACTCTGAAGAAGAGCACTCACAGCCATCCCCCTGAGGAACAGGCGGTTATTGATCGCCTACTTCAACACCGGCTGCCTGTCCTGTCCTTCTGGTCAAGTCTCACAGCTCCTTGGTGTGTCTGCTCCTGGAAATTCAGATCAGAATATTTAATTATCCACAAAGGATGTTCTATGGATTAACTGTCAAGTGTTCCGAGACCATTAACTACTTGATAAAGGCTAATGAGATGCTTCAAGGAAGCAAATGTTATTGGTTCATCTACCATGTGTTCTTTCATGTGCCGGTACAACCTTGTTTTTTTTAAACTGCATTACAACCCATCACTGCCCTGCAAATAATCATCACGCCTTAATTATAAAGTCTTGCATTTGAAAGTGCTGTTGCTGTGTTAGGATCAGAGAGGAAGGTAAACATCAGGGCCCCCAACAAGCCTGTGAGTTCTTACAGGGACAGTTGACTAGTTACCTTAAGGAAGTAAGACTAGCCAGGCCAAGGGAGAAAAGCAGAGATGATGATTGTATTATATATATATATTCTTTGAGGAAAACTCAGCAGTTAGAACAAAGGCATTAGAAGTATTTTAGAAAAGATTTCAGAAAATTTAGGCTTTGTAATTTGATTTCCGCCTTGGACTTTAAACATACTTGGTATGAACTAGACTCATACACATTTCTCTTTGCTACAGGGGAGTAGGGGACGACACACTGCCTAAGAATTGAAAAAGATCAAATAAAGAAAATTTTAATTTAGCTTAAATTAAAGGTCCACCTCAGTTCCCACCTCAGCCTTGGCTCACACGGAGTCCCTGAATAGACCCTTGAACCTGGATGTCAGTCATGTGCCCATACCTCTCCCTGCAAAACTAAAACCAAAGCAATGCCCCATATCTTACCTCACTAAGAGGTCATAAAGATTAGAGTCAGAACATCGAGCTTCAAAGATGAAAGATTCAACAAAAATTCCCAGCGTTATTGTCCAGTGGCCTTGTGAGCTTGCAGAAATATGCAGTGTCTGTCAGCAGATCCCAACTAAGATGGCCTTGCTAGAGCCACAGGGAGGCCAGGAGAGCCTAAGACCACGACCTGGAAGAAGCTGTCGCCCAGAAGGCACAACTGTGTTAATTAGTTCACAGTGACCCTTTGTTCTCTGAATAAGCGCCTTTTGGGGCACACCTGATAGAACAGCTCTGCTTCCATCCCACTAAATGTATTGTTTTTCCTGTATCTGCAAAGTGCAAGGCTAGGCTAAGAACTGGAACTAGAAATCTATACATAGTTCGTACCCCTCAGAGCTCACAGTTAAATAAGAGCACTGTGCATTTCCTATTTGGTCTACGGGCAGCACACATCGATGCTTGCAGCATCTTTGAGTAAGAAAAACCTTCCACCAAGAAACGTCCAACAGTTCTGAAGCTGATTTCCATTAGTAGTGACTGCATCAGGCCGTGGCATGTACTGTGACAAACTGATATTTTGCACATTTTTCCCTTGAATCCTCAAGTACTAGAAATTATTGCTGAAGATGTTCCTGAAAGCCTAAAGTAATAGCATCATCACTTCAGAGCCACCGAGCGCCAAGGGGTCCTTCATCCCATATGCTATATACTACCACTCATGTTTGGCAGGCAGCTCACAAAGCCGAGCCTCCAGATGATTTTGAGTGTAGCCAAGGTCACACAGGAGATGCTACTCTGTACGTAGTTTCCTGTGGGTGCTCAAGGACCCCCTACAATACCTGTACCTGACTCCCAACTGCTCCGTAGGGATGGGGTACTGCCTGGGAACAAAGGCCAGCCTTGGCTTATGTCATTTGGAACAGCTATTCCTATGCTGTTTTAAAAATCTCCAGGCCCTTGGAAACCTGATTCCAACATATGAACCATTCAAACTGGGGAGGAAAAAAATCCAACTACCTTTCATATATGGAAACAGAAAATACTAACAGTCTATTGACTTTGAATAGCCTAGAGCCCATTGTCACAATGTCACATTTTAGCTTTCCAATCCTATCTTAAAGGTTGGCTTTCCTCACTGGCCACCTAGCCTAGCCAAAACCAAAGATTTTTGTTCGGGGAGAGACCTACCTTGTCTTAAAGAAATACGGCAAGGTGAGAAGGGGAGACCCCTAGAATCCTCCTGTGATCTCCATATGCACATGCATGGGTATACACTTCAACATACACACATGCATGCAACACATACACACACACACACACACACAAAGAGAGAGAGAGGGAGAGAGAGAGAGAGAGAGAGAGATTTTAAAAGATACCTAGGAATAGATTTACAGCTGTGATCATACAGTGAATAGTGTTCAGTAGCCTCCATGTCCACGACACCTGTTAAGGTGTAGGTAGACTGTTGGGCTCAACCTCAGAACTTCTGGATCTGTATTTGAACTGGATCCCTAGGTTACGTGTGCACACACTCAACGTGAGAAACACTGAAGTCTTTCTTTATTGGCACCTGAACATCAATCACAGAAAGGATGCAGGGTTCAAATCACTGAGGGGGCTTCTTGGTGAGTGAGGCCTGAGCTATCGTTCAACAAACAAGGGTGGGGAGGGCCCTTTGAATGAGAATCACCCGAAACAATTACTGGCACACAGGACTGAAGGAACAGGAAGAAGACATTGTTATTCCAGAGTCCCTTTTGTACTGAAACCCTGAAGGAGGGGCAACCTGCTGGAGCTGTCTTCAAGAGGAAACAGTAATTTTTAGAAACACAATGCAGAACAGAGAAGAAATACCCCCACCTCTCCTTCATCTCATTCTCTAGGCTCTTGTTGGCATCTCCTGAAGACAGAGGCAGGGGCATGGAAGATAAAGTCCTCATGTGCCATGTGCCCAGGGCACACAGCAGAGAGAGTGGGAAAGGTCAGGGATCACGGAGACAGTAGCAGGATGACACCTGTCCAACTGGTGGTACTCATTAGCAATTGTCTGTCTCCTCCCCTGGCAGCCTGTGTCCTCACCCCACTCTGTGATGTTGACTTTTCCTGTTCAAAACACAAAATTACTCAAGCTCTGTAATTGCCAGACTAAAACACCACTTTTAAAAAAATGCCTTTACGTATCTCTACCCCACCTCAAGAAAACCACACCTCAAAATTGCTTTCTTACCTCCTCAACCCAATTAAATTAAAGCATGCCTGTCGCATGTTGTCAGAGCGACCAGCCTATGGGAAGGAAGGCTTTCCACTTTCACTGGCCACCAGATTAGTACAGAAGACTGTTTGTCTCCTTCTTCTACCCACAGCTAGAAATATTTTTCCAATAACACTTCACTTTGTTTCCTGATGTTATAGTGGATGGAGAGACATCTTTGTGAAACACAAGAGCCAGCAAACAATAATAAAGGAGGAAGAGGAGGAGGTGTTAAGTGGATATATAATGGAGCATCTGCTTCTTAGTCATCCAGCCCCTAGGTCAATCGCTTCTTGAAGCTTCAGTATGTAAAATGAAGTGTTACAATAATTAAATGCGAGGCCATTAAGCTGAGGCAGCTGTGGTGTCCTGGGGTGCTATATAAGGACACAGGAAAGTCGACTCAGCATAACCTATCACATCTGGGAACTGAGATTTGTTTTACCCATCAGAAAGTGCCTACTAATCTCCAACAAGGGACTTGAAGGCTACTGGCCCACTCTGACCAGTCACATCTTTACCGGGTTTCAATATGACCACCGCCAACTCTCCCCCACCCCACCCCCACACACCTCTCCACCTCCCACACATACACTCCCACCCTTGCCTGGAGCTCCAAGCCACCTGCAGTTTGGAGCTGCACAACGCATGAGTCATGGATATCTGTTCAAATGGCCACCTCAGATGCTTTAATGTGCATCACCTCATCTCTCCACAGGGGATGATGCCATATATATATTGCCTATAACAGTAGTAGCTGTCTCCCAAGTTTAATACGAAGAAAACGGGATTCAAACCACACCACAGAAAAATACCTAGCTGGTCTCTCAGCTTGTAAAAATATCACCATTCCTATTGTTATTATTGCTGATATTTAGCAACATTTCAAATGCTACGAATTTTTTTTTCCAGTTGTGCTCCTCTTAGATCATCCTGCCAACCTGACATATGTCAGCAACAAGACCCTGGTCCTGATGCAGCAGGAACACTCAACAGGCCTGTGGCTGGGACAGATGGGGACCCTGCTATCTGGGGGCCTAACATGGAAAGAAATCAGCAGACTAGACTTCCTTCTTCACAGCCCCAGGAAGTTTCTCCCTGCAGCCTCCCACAGGCCTGTCAGCTGGCTCCTCAGAAACACGGTATCTCCCGAGTACAATTGCAACCCTTGCCTGGAAAAAGAAAGCATACATATGACATGCGTCGTTGTTCTCCACTTTGGGATCTCCAATACCCCTAACAGGTGGTTGAAGAGAGCTATAGGAAAGAAATGCTAAGGATGGGCTCATCCTCAAGCAACTTTGATCAATCATCTATTTGCCAACTCACCTAATTTTCCATTATATAATCTTGTAGCTACCTATAATTCTTTCCTGAAGACATGAAAGAAAAGCAAAATGGAGAGTAAATTGGTGTACACACATGTCTATGCATGTATGGTGTGTGTGCATGCAGGTGTGTGTGTGTGTGTGTGTGTGTGTGTGTGTGTGTGTGTGTGAACATTCATGGGTAGCTCCAGATAATACAAAGAGCAAAATGTAATGCTCAGGGAGCATGAACTGCAACAACAACAAAAAAAGGAAAATAAAAGAAAGAAGAACAATGGGTGTAAGGAAGAAAAGGTGGGAAGAGAGAGCAGGGAAGAGAGGGGGAGTTGAATTTCAATTTGATATTTCAAATAGTACTGAATTATTCATCAGGACAAAGGAATAGTAGAGGTTGTGTGATTTACTATTGTTTTGATTTTATGTTACAGTGGAGCTGGTGCATCTGTTTCCACCATGCCTGCTCTCCAAAATGTAGAAAAGAATTTATCCTGAGTCACCCTAAGAAGACCAGCAGGTGTGAGGTGGGCCACTTTTCAACCCTGATTCCCCTGTGGCATGCAAGCACAGAATGTCAAAGTGACTCGCTAAAAATCACCCATAAGCCTGCCAAGCACTCAGGGCACAGGGCCATCAAATTCCAATTCATTCCACCCAAACTCTTGTTTCCAGATTAAGCAAGCAGGTGGTATTTGTTTTTCAAAACTTTAACACCACTATCAGCCACAAAAATTACCTGAACCAGGAGGCATCCCGCTGCTCAGCTTGTCTCTATCAAAGCTCCCTTTCAGAGAGCCTGGGGACTCAGAGGTCACATATTTCTTGTATGAAGTCAGGGAATCCAGGACAAGAAGTGTCATTCAATATGTGCACAAGAATTGCAAAATCCAGGTTTCTCAGCCGAGTTCCAAGGGTTGCCACAGTCACGGAGTTTATTTTGGTAACCTTTGAAAACATTCATTTGAGTGGTGACCTTTGAAAACATGCATTTGCCTCAATAAATATGTTTTCTTTCCTAGATTGGTATACAAAAGTCACAGGGAAAAAAATTGCTTGGAAGTGTCTTTATGGTATGGTATGGTATGGTGTGGTACGGTGCGGTGCGGTGCGGTATGGTATGGTATGGTGTGGTGTGGTGTGGTGTGGTGTGGTGTGGTGTGGAGTGGTGTGGTGTGGTATGGTATGGTATGGTGTGGTGTGGTGTGGCGTGGTGTGGCGTGGTGTGGTGTGGTATGGTATGGTATGGTGTGGTGTGGTGTGGCGTGGTGTGGCGTGGTGTGGCGTGGTGTGGTGTGGTGTGGTGTGGTATGGTATGGTAGAAACATTTGGATTGTTTCTACCATATTCACTAAGGCTGCTATGTATGTGGGTATATAGATATCTGTAGAGTCCCTGGTTTCAAAAGTGTCCTTCCAAGTAAATTTTCAAAATTATTTAACTAAGTTTTCTTCACAGCACAACATAGGAAGAAGGCACACAAACACAGCTATGTTGGTATAGGTAAATCTCCAACAATTTGTTCATTTTTTGATTCTTCTACTCATACCTCTTGACCAAAATAAATAAATAGATAGATAGATAGATAGATAGATAGATAGATAGATAGATAAATAGGAAGCAAAACTATGGTGTCCATGTTACCCACTGTTAGTTTTCTAGTGTGATAAAAGGACAAGTAACACGACCTTTTTTTTTTTTACCAATCTCATCATTTTAAGCGCACAGTTCAGTTCCTTTAAGACGTAACGATCAACACTTACTGATTAAGTGCATAAGGGTGAGTATATAGCCATCTCCTTGAACAGCAAGGCTGGCCGCTTAGACAGGAACTCCATGTCCCCTCTTCCCAGGCCTCTAATGACCACCATTCTGAGTTTGACAGTTCTCTTAGACAGGTGGAATGACAACATGTGGCTTACGTCACTCAGCAAAATGTATTCAAGCTTGATTCATGTTGTAACCTGCATCAGACACAAGAATTACATTCTTTTCTAAGGCTAATATCCCATTGTATGCATGTGCCAAGTTTGTTTATCCATTCAAACATTATCTATTCTGTTTGTGGTCATTTGGATTGTTTCTACTATATTCACTAAGGCTGCTATATATGTGGATATATAGATATCTGTAGAGTCCCTGGTTTCAATTGTGTGGGCCATATATGCCTTCCACATTATTTTAATTATCTTTATGGAAATTCCTTCATCTGTCAGGGAAAAACCAGCCTTTCTTGCCCAGCATGTGTTTTTGAGAGAGCTGTCACTACCCTGGTAGAGGAGGAAGTGGGCATCCAGCACCAGCAGCTAGCGCTACTCGGGGGATCTGTGTAGAGCCAGACAGATGCACAGCCGGCACATCCTCCTCTCCCTCCTCTAGGGCTTTCTTCATTTTTGAAATGTTTAAATGCTCAGGGACCTCTTTGAAAAGGAAGTTGTCTTCACTATGAAAATGTGTGGTGTGAACTCCTGAACAGCTACTCAACAGCAGCAGGAACAAAGACAGGCAAGCTGGATCAGAAGGAAGCAGAAACAGCATGTGGGGGTTGGGAGTTGCGTGGGTGGTTATGCTCCAAGGGAAATGCTGGAGAAAGCAGAGTTCCATAAGCAGAGAAGGGGAATGAAGAGAAACAAAGAAAGCGGTTCTCAGGTACAGGGGCGTAGAATTAGTGTGGCAGTGACAAAGAGACTTTCTACAGCGCCCTGAGGCAGAGGACCCCAGGAACAGCTGACATAAAAAAACCAAAATTATAAGTCTGCTGTGCACCCTCTAGTTTCCACAGGAACTCTAGCAAGAACTAAACAGGGGAAAAACAATATAACAAGCAAAATTCAAGAATCCAACTTCCGCTGGTATCAAATCCAATGGAGACTATGAGTCTCCCAGGAACTCAGCTCCTGGAGCACACAGCATCCAAACAGAAGTCTTCCCAGAGTCCACAGAGAGTGTGGAGGGTGGGTCAAACCCAGCCTTGAGAGCAGAAACTTTATAAATGGAGACTCTAGAAGACTCTAGAATGTCGGAGGAAGGTCTTTTGCATGGTTTTCAAAACCTGTGGTCAGTGTGCTGAGCTCTGGTTAATCCTATCTGAGGTGTTCTCTGATTGGATAATAAAAGTTGCTGATGGCCATTAGCTGGGCAGAAAGAGTATAGGAAGGCAGAACTTCCTGTGAGGAAGAACACAACCCTGGGAAGAGACAGAGAAAGCGCTCTTTTTCAACCAGGAGTCACAGACAAGGATAGATATGTGTGTCTGAGAGCTCTGAAGGTACAGCAAGCCATGTGGCTGGTTGGGATTAGGTGGTCTGGTTAACTTAGATGAATTAGTTGGGAGTCTGCCCAACTAAGGCCTAAGCGTTGAAATATTAAAAGGTCTTGGTGTATTTAATTATTGGAGAAAAGGGCTGTCCCAGATCTCCAGGCTTATCACCAGGCCTCCAGCTAAGGCCAGCCAGGCCTGCAAGCCTCCAACCAGGCCCTGCCAGCGTAAATATATTAATAAATATATTTGTTAACAAAGTTTTGGTTTCACTAGAAGCTCTATAGCTCGATGAGGCTTAGAGTGCTGGAGGAGAATCCACTCATGTAGGGAAGACAGACTACTTCCAGAAAATACTCAGGCCCTGTGATTTAGACAAGATTCAGAAAAGATACTGTTTGGGTTAGTCACCACAAAAGACTTCATGGCCCACTCAAGGTTCAGTTACCCACACCCATGTGAGCCCATTGCTTTTGTCAGACTTCAGCAGATTCCAGTTGAAGAAAGAAAACAGCTGGAATGGAGTAGCTGTTGGAAGAACAGGCCCTCCCTCACATTCTATTGTGAGCCATTTTTATCGAAGCCTGTCTTCAAAGGATGACCCTCACCAAATCTTAACAGAAAGGACAGACACAATTCCTTTTGATCCACTTGAAAATTCTCCTTCAGGCACTGATTTGACTCGCTCACTCAGCCAATGAGTGGGCCCTGACCCCACAGTCAGCACCCAGCTCAGAGACACAAAGGTAGAATAAGGCCATTCCTCCCCTCAGGGTGCTCATATCTAATAAAGGAACAAGTGATTAAAAGCAATTACAGGACAGGGTGGAGCTCAGTGGTAGAGCTCTTTGCCTGGTGTGTGCAAGACCCTGGGTTCCATCTTCAGTACTTCCAGATGCCCAAACCCCAACACACACACACAGAGAGAGACACATGGACACACATGGACACACACAGACATAGAGACACCCAGACACATAGACACAGGCACACACACACACATAGACACAGCTTATGAAAGAAGGAAATTTGAAATGAATTAAGATCACATAGGAAACTAAGTTCACATCTGGACTGCAGAAAGAACACAGGAATCCACACACCAAGTTTATATTTGTCTCCACTTGTAGATCTAACAGATGACTCCAAACATAATGCCTTGAAACAACATGAGTTTAACAATGGGGGTCAGATGCCCAGAGTGGGTGCTAGGGTCTAAAGCAAAGATGTCAACAGAGCTGCACTTCTTCTAGGGGCTTCTGCAGAGACTCATCCCTGCCCTCTCCGGTTCCTTCGGCTCGCGGCCTCCTTCCAGCCATATCATCACTCTGACCTTTGCCTCTTTCCTCCAGATCCATAACACAGCTGTGCAGACTCTGTGCCCTGGAGGGTGACAGGGCCTGGGTATCTTTGGGGAAGTGGTGAGAGACAGAGATGGTAGGAGCACCTTAGTCCTTACAAGACTAAAAATTCCCTGCAGGAATAGGTCATACTGAAAAGGCTGTGTGTGTGTGTGTGTGTGTGTGTGTGTGTGTGTGTGTGTGTGTGTGTGCGCGCGCGCGCGCACGCACGTGTAGAAAGGAAGAAATGTATTCTGTTCAAACCCTTGCTAAAATTCATCTAGGCTACATGGTAAAACTATTAGGAGTAAAGTCACATATCAGCTATTTCCTGGGAAACCTACCCTCTGCAATTTCTGCTTTCTCCCTTGGATTCCCTGCGTGCTGATTCTCTCATAATCCGGCCCCTCTCACCTCTTGGTAGACACTGGTGGGTCACCTCGGCTGACTTAGCTTTTCACAAACTTATGAAATTCACTTTAGCCAATTTCACCATGCAAGCTAGGCAAGGAAAGAGAATTCAGAATTATTGTCCAAAACTGCTTATTTGGAACTAAAAGGTGGTGTGATGAGTGTAGGATCTGCGGGATCCCTAACATTAGGATCCCAGCACCCTAATAAAAAGCTGATCTTGACCCCACACACCTGTAACCTCAGCACTGCAGAACATGTCGACCGAAGGATTACCAAGACTTACAGGACACAAGCCTACCTCAGGGTTTCATGAGAGGCCACCACGTAAATATAACACACACACACACACACACACACACACACACACACACACACACACA